>JAGDQP010058581.1:0-12531 GCA_022664845.1 Lepisma saccharinum
GTGTGCACAAATTAGCACAAAATATGCACAAAATCATGGTGTTGTTTTGGTCTTAAAAGCTTGATGTGGTTGGGCCAACTTCACGTCACTGTGTGTCGACTGCTTACAACATGTTCCAAATTCTTTGGTACGATGAACTCTTGGATGCCGATGCTCCTGCAGTATCTCGCCGTGCCATGCACCCCATGAAATCTGCAGTCCTACCAGAAGAAATCCATGATTTGATGTATGTCTGAGGGGAGAAGTCTTTCAGCGGAGGCCCGACACACTTGAGGAACACGAGAGAGGAAACATGCTCCACTGTGAGGTGTGATCTGGTTGGTGTAAAAATGTCGATCATCGCACTAAAGCATCTCTCACGTTCAGCTGTACTCGTCACGAGTTGGGACACTGCAGCTTTCAGCTCCTTGAAACCTTCGGGCTGCAGTGTGGGCATCTCCTTGAACTCTCGGAAGGAACGCACTGATTTTTCTTCTAGGATGTGGAGTTTCTTGCACAGTCTGCGAATTTCGTCATCACCATACCGAATGCTGGGGCCATCCTCCACTGAAGTTGCAGGCCAGGTTGTCGGATCCAGAACCTTTAGGGCTTGGAGAAGTTTCTCGTAATCCTTTTGTTGCGATCTTTCACTGCAGACGTCGAGGAATAATGGGATGCTGTCGTTGTCAGCATTCTTTCCTTCAGGTTATCTGAGAGTGAACGATAAAACAGCCCACTGTTTATCTCCACGTTGTGCTTACTACCTTTGTGCAGTTCGACCTTGTTCAATGGCTTCCAGAGCTTCCTGTAAGTGTCTTCCAGGTTCATCAACCATAGAGTCAAGCACCCGAATCTGTCTTCGTATGATTGTATCCGCTTCGTACATCGTCATCTCCCTTCTCTGCAACTGAGTTGATAAGTAGGCAAGCTCGGTGAGAGCATCGTAAGTTATCGCCAGATTCTTCACAAATTCAGAAGTCAGTCTTTCCAACAATCCACTGTCTCATCCGTAGATGCTCTCTGGAAGTGTTCAGCGAGACCGGGAAAAGACTTCCAAACTACTCCCACCTGCGATTCTTTGCCTGATAAATATTTATCTCATGCGTCATTGTAGAGAACGCTGCAATTCTACTTCTGTAGAAACACAACAAACAATAACTGCATGTTAGTTTCACTTGTATCAACAAATCGTAAATGTCGCTATATTTACATGGAACGATCACTTCACTGGTTTCCATAGCAGAGGTGCGGTTTTGCAAATATACGAACTTTTGGAACAGACCTCGTAATACAAAAGGACTTCATTTTATCAATAATAGAACTTTTCACATTTCTGCGAGGAAAACACCATTTATCAAGTCCCGTCTTAATCGTACATGGTGGAAGGTTTTCTGCTGAAGAGGTGTACTTGTTTGTTACAGTGAAAGAACTGAAGTAACGAGATGAAGATTTTCCCGGTAGAACACAAAGGCTGAGAAATGGTGGATTCAACGTTAGTCCCGCTCCGTAATATTAACGTGGTACATGTACAGAAATATCCGCATGTTCAACAGTTTATTTGACGTTTAGAATCAACATGGTTTTCAACGACAAGAAGTCGAGTATTTTATAACTGCCCAGCTGTTCAATGGCTCAAAACCACCTTTTTCATTTGACCAGGAGAGAGCATTGAACTTCATGTCGGAGAATTACCCACGACAGTTGATGTTTTCATCCATTTCATTCACGCTGATATAATGATTTTGTTTGTAAATTCTATACTGATCTGCAGTGGGATTCGATGCTGGAATTTTCTGCACTCGTCGTTAGTAGTTCCACGCTGTAACCACTCTGCCACTAGCAATCCTCATACTCATGAATATTTTACTATTTCTTTTACGTTGCGAAGCCCTAACCCCGAAAGTAATGCTATGTTTTAGCAATGTTGTCAAATACCTGATGGGCCGGGAGGGGAGAGAAGAATCAACAAACTAACACAAGATACGATCAGCAATTCTATATAGTGTGAAATTCCAATCTATGCTAGAGTGACCATTGATCCCCATTTTGAAGAATAAATATGTCTCGAAAAATGTTATTGTTTTTATTAGAAAAAAATATTCGCAAAAAAGACCCTGTCAAGGATTACCAGCCATACTCTTTTCAGGGGTACTAATATTGTATTATCTAGTTTTCCAAATTCAGGGAGTTTCGATAAAAAGTATTTAGAATGGAGTAATTGCTCATGTAGTGGGAGGAGGTAAAGGTAGCCAAATTTGCACTTGCTACAAGGAAGAAGTTGAATTATCCCGATTCTCGCCGAAATTGCTAGCAAAAGAACCTATATACATGAAATTTACTTCAGAGAAAGTTTTCGTAACATAAAAGGAATAATAAAATAATAGTTACTAGCTAGATGGCTTCGTGGATGAGTGGCTACCGTCTGAAGCTACTTACGATGAGTGCGTAAGGTTCCAGCTTCGAATCCCACTGCAGACGTGTGGAAAATTTACAAACCTAGTACTCTCTTTTGGTCAGATGCAAAACGTTGTTTTGAGCTGTAGAACAGGTGGGCAAATAAAACGTTAAAATAAAAGTTTCTCATCGTCTAGTTCTTGGCGTTGAAGACTACGTTGATGCTAAACGTCGAAATACCAGTTAAACAGGCAGATATACATACAACGTTAAAATTACGTAACAGAACTAACTTTGAATAAACCGTTTTTCGACGTTTGTTTGCTACTAGAGTATGACATGAGAACTACAAAATACACTAGAGAATGTGAAGCGTATCCAATGCGTAGCGGTTTACTCTTCCAATAGCGTTACGCCGTTTGGTAGAAGGTACTTAAATGCAACAAAGACATATAAGGCAGTGTTTTAGGTAAATAATACCGGACTGAATTTAGGTAGGCAAATGCAGTTCGTCATCTATATATTGGTACAGTAAATGTTAGGTTCAGATGATTTCAAATGTTCAATGAATACAATTCTACATTGTATAAATAAAAATAAATAATTTATAGGGGGAAGAGGCGACTAAGGTTTAACCTCGTCACGTTTGAGGAATGAGGTCTCTCGGTGATCACTTTTTTTGGAAAATATGTATGGGAATGGTAGTTACTAAGTATTTAGTTGGGATACCACCTTAATATTTGCCTTTTAAAACTGAGGAAATCCTTATTCGAAGATAATTTTTAACGTCTTTATTCCTTTTGTCAAAAAATACACTCCTCACCACAAATTCGTCGAAAATGTTTTTATTATGGAAGTTATATTTTGGAAGTTTGGATATATATCCTTTTGCTGTTTGTTAACATTATTTGTAATTTTTTTCTATCTTATTGCAGGTAAAAAGTTGTAGATCCTGGGGCAAAACTAAATATATCGAGCCATTACTTCCAAACATAAGCTACGTCTGTGATTCAGAAGGGCTTCGTTGTGCTAATAATCGGACCTTAACTGTTTGCATACCGGGAAACAAGAAACCCATTTACTACCTGAAGTGTGCGTCGTACAAGAGGGGAAGCTTTTGTTCTCACGACGAAAAGATGTGTCTTACAGAAACAGAATTGGCATTACGATTAGCTACCAGTACTACAACAGTCAAAACTTCTACTACTGCATGTATTCCTTCGTCCTCTACTACTAGTACTACTACTGAAGCTTCTACTACTGCCTGTATTACTTCTTCTTCGTCTACTACTACTACAACCTGCAGCACGACGACGACGAATGCTCACGACACTCCTTCAGATGAATGTGCTGACGATAAGACCTTAAGTACTAAAACTAAGGAAACGGCAGTAGCAACAACAATCATGATAACTGCATGCCCAGACGCTTCTACCAAAGATCACAAACATCGACATAAGGGATCAAATAAAAAACACATTCACTGCCATACTTTATTCAAATGTCTTGCAGAAGGTGACTATGGAGATCCTTGTAACTGTACCATTTATCACACATGTATAAAGAAGCCGTTCATGTTCGAGGACATAACACAGAGTTGTAGGGCAGGCGAGCATTTCAATGCTCTCACCCATCAATGCACTTCTGGAGGCAATGAAAACACAGAATGCATGGATAAGTTGTTCCCAAAATGCAATGATATTGGAATGTTGGATGTAGTGACAATAGACATTCCTAATGAGTTCTTTTATTGTAAACCTAGTTTTATAGGTAATATAATTCAACCATATCTAATAATTTGTCCTCAGGGGTTTCAGTATGATATCCACACAGCACGTTGTGTAAAGCAAGAAAACAGCCCTCCGTTATGTTTAGAGGAAGGTGTATTTCGACATCCGAGTTCGTGTTCACAATATTTTATTTGTGTGGATGAAACTGATGGATATGGTTTAACGGAACATGAATGTAAACCAGGCATGTATTTTAGTATTTCCCATCGTGCTTGTAAACCAGCTGAAGAAGTTACAGATTGTGCTCTAGCTAAAGTATCCACAAATTGTTTGAAAGAAGGAATATTTGTGCATCCTACAATAAAATCTAAGTACTATACCTGCAAAAGAGTGAAGGGTAAAAAGATACTAATTCGGGAAGATTTCATATGTCCAAATGGAAGTGTCTTTAGTAAACAAGCTAAGCTTTGCGTTAGTGATCACAAGTTACGTAGGGAAGTGAAGGATGCTAAAACTAAGGGATATGGTAAAGAAATAAGTTATGAAGGAAATAGGATTGACTTGCGATCCAGAAATCTTCAGAATAATATGGCCATTCATCCTAAAGCATTTAAGACTACTTACAGGAAAGTAACAAACAACTGGAACGGCTATTATCCATCACATAGAAGACAGAGAAGTAATAACCATTATAGCGATAGAAACTGCATAATTCCTAATAGTATCTCAGTAAAGAAGTCGTCCAAAATCACATAGTCTATCAAATCGATTACGCCATCTGGTTGTTTGCAGGAGAATCATGGAATTTTCATCAATGATATGATGAGAAGACATAGTTATCTGAAAACCATTAGAACACTGTGAAATGAAAACTCAGATTCAATTGGTTATAAAATTGATGTAGTAAACCAAAAAAATCATTAAGGATATTTTAGGAGTTAAAATTATCAGTAATAGAGATATTACAAAGTAGCGATAGTTACTCCGAAAATAAAAAATTAAGAGAATTTAAAATTCATAATGAACAAAGCTTGTAGTCAGTCATACGAGACTGACTACAGGCAATTAGTCAATTGACAATAGAGAGAAGAAAAAATATTGAATCACAAATAATTTTAAAATCTGTTTGGTCTGCAATGTGAAAGAAAAGCCTTACTGCACGTAAAACGTAAGTGTTTTATTGTTATAAATTCGTCTTCAGTCTTTCTCAATATGCGTTCGATAACATTGTTAAATAAATGCAGACCTATTCTAGGGGCGTGAATCATTCATCTCAATTTAATTAAGTTTTATTCTGTAACACCTCATCTGTTGAATTCTTGTCATGGAATGATTTCTCTAAGTTACAACTGTTTGTGCTATCTATGTCTTTGGTGTATCTTACAGGCTCTAAAATGAGTGCAAAAATTATACAAAATGATTCTGTAAATACTTATATGTTGAACTAACATCATCTAATAATTACTCTGAATTACAAGTTCTTTGTTGTGTCGAAAGTTTTAGTATATCTTACAGGTTCTGAAATCAGTGCAAAAATTGTTTATGAGAATATTTGACAAGATGTTACACGATGTATAATTTGTTCAATTCACACACACAACTCCTTGAAACAATTATGTACGCCACATAAATAATTATTTGAACGATAAGTAAAGTCGATAACGAATCGACTCATTTTAACGCTATGTAGATTGTGAACACTTGTTACCAGTGTGCAGTAATGTCACCACAACAATAATCTGTTGTATTAGTTTGTGCCTGGTATCATGTATTGTCGAATATTGTCTGCTTTCACAATTGTGATTTTTTTCTCTCTCTAAATGAGAACAAAAACGTGCAAATTGGAAATAGGGTACACATGTTACTCCTGTATTATAAAATAGCCAACAACCACCGTAATTATCATATTATATGTCAGAAATGTAATGTTATTTAATTTTCAACGCAGATATGTTTATTTCTTCAGAAACACGTCTATATATTATTGAATAAAGATATTCTTGCTAGATATTTTACAATCTTTAATTACTATCCTCAATTCAATTCATACAAGGAAATTTTATTCCAAGGTGTTAGTAATGCCATATTAATCATGAATGGAAGTTCCAATGCAAAATGTACTTCTAAATATGTTAGTACCTTATTACTAGGGCCCGGATTTTTGCTGGAGAAAAAAATGCTGAATTTGGTGGGTGGAAAGGTGAGAAAAACGGCATTTTTGTGGAAATTTGGCGGGAAAATAATAAATACACTATACTATAAATACTATATACTATCTGTTAAATGAACAACCAGAAAATTGTAATGGTCTGTTACGTTTCTCATAACATATTTCTCAGATCTTCTGACCCTAAATATATCTTGAAATACGCAATGAAATTGAAAAGTTCAAAAAATATTAATATTATTTATTTATTTGTTTTGGCATCTTACTGCGTTACTGCATTGAAGGGTGAAATAGAAAGGAATTGAACTTGACAACTTTCATCATTTTAATGATGGAAAAGGATAGACTTTGTCGGTTGTGTGTTAGGAGTGCTTAGTAGAATCTAAGCGTATAATAGGGTATTTTAGTAATTCATGAGGGGATCCCCCATGGCGAGCTAACAAGCCTTTTGACAGAGTATATATATATACATATATGTATGTATGTATGTATGTTTATTTTTTGACACGCACATATATACATGGAAGAAGGATACTTTTTTTAATTTTGTTTTACGAAACAGGTATATGAATTAACATAACGAAGAGAATGAAAGATAAATTGGTTTTGTTAGTCGTGACCAACCTATCATACATTACGCCTATCTTTGCATGTCAGTTCTTTTTGTCTTTTCAATACAGAGGAATCATGAATAGACAATGAGAACAGACACTTACAAAGGACAAAATATATAGATTTTGTTTCAACAAGTAGTGATTATGTCAAGACTACCACGAATGAAGCTTAGAGTGTCAGTTTAAAAAAAAATACCAAACAAACGCAGCTTACATAGATCAGTGGCGTAACATTGACTAGCTACACGGCCACTACAGTCTAACAAGGTTTTCAAAGGTTTTAGCTACAGTAGCACAAGAAAAATGTACAGAGGAGCGAACCAATAAAGTGAACTAAGCTATAAAAAGAGCAGGTAAGGACCCAGATAATGGAATGGTGGGGCCCCAGCAACATTTTAGTCAAAGGAAAATCACATATGTGTTGCCTTGGATAAATGACACGTGGTAATACGTAATGAAATGTACCGTGTCGAGTTAATCGCAAAGAGACAGATCCTTGAAGTGTAGCTTAGCCTTCGCCATAATATATTACGTATATATCCGATTGAAGAAAGGAACACTGGACATAGATAGGTAATCAAGTAAGTTCGGGTATAGCGAGAACAATAGTATGACGGGAGAGGTAGATCCTTCGCACATGGTTTAACCCTCTCCTTCGTGATATGTATACAACAGAAGGAATAAGGTGAGAGAGAACGGGAACACGAGAATTAGGTTTAAAATAGCATATGGAGGCGTCATTTGTATTTTAGATTGTAGATCTGAGTCTCAAACAGATCCTTGACGTGTAGCTTAGCCTTCGTCATAATATATTACGTATATACCCGAATGAAGAAAACAGCACTGGACATAGATACGTGATCAAGTAAGTTTGGGTATAGGGAGAAAAATAGTATGAGAGGAGAGGTAGATCCTTCGCACATGGTTTAACCCCTCCTTCGTGATATTTATACAACAGAAGGGAATAAAATTAGAGAGAATGGGAACATCAGAATTAGGTTTAAAGTAGCATATGGAGGCGTCATTTGTATTTTAGATTGAAGATCCGAGTTTCAAGCAGATCCTTGACGTGTAGCTTAGCCTTCGCCATAATATATTACGTATATATTCGATTGAAGAAAGGAGCACTGGACATAGATACGTGATCAAGTAAGTTCGCGTATAGGCAGAACAATAGTATGATGAGAGAGGTAGATCCTTTGTACATGGTTTAACCCTCTCCTTCGTGATATGTATACAACAGAAACGAATAAGGTGAGAGAGAATAGGACATCAGAATTAGGTTTAAAGTAACATATGGAGGTATTCCTAGATTGTAAAGTGACACAAGATGTGAGTCCCAAACACGAACGAGGATGATATGAACACAGTACTATAGGTTAAGAATATAATCCAAAGCAGTTGTGACTTTACCATTAGCTAACTGCAAATGGAAAGTAAACATTTTAATCCTGCAAGTACAAATTCACTTGAAATATACGATTTGTGCTAATTAAACATGCTACGTTTTGAAAAATGAAGTCCAGTTGAAGGCTGATGAGAGACAGATCTTGGTCACTAGAGATAATCTTGTACTTTAGCAGATGTTTGATATTGATGGAACACGTTGAGTAAGGATATGAAATTAAAATACTTGTGCATTGCATAAGACTAGATGTATCACTAGACTACAACAACGTTTAGTCACATATGACGCAACGAACTGAATATTACTCCTACAATAGTAACTGAAGAATATTAAAAGTAAGAACATTTTATTTATAGATATGATACAAGACTGTTCCACAGAAATCACGTGCAGAAACATCTTTGCTTGTAATATAGGTTAGATATAGTTAGGAATAACGTCATTTGTTCCCAAGTATTGGGATTAAGTGAATAAATATTGTATTTGTCAAGTTGTATGTGTTATTGTACTTATGAAATGCGAGTAATGACGACATGAAGTGAATCGTGATACAACTTTTGCGGTATTTATTTTACGAGACACTTGTCATGAGATTGATAGGGACAAGTTGTATTCTTTATTGTGATTTGTCAATAAAGTACATAAAGACGTTGAACGAGGATTCTTGGATGTAGTTTTCCAATGGCGGTCCTGTGCGAATGCTCGACTCTTGAAGTTAAACCTGCTTGCATAATGTATAGTATTCAAAAATGGAAAACAAATGTTCCGCTAATTTGTCTTGCTTGCTTTGACCACATTCACATTGACTCTGGAACTCACGACTGTATTCACATGTCGGTGGAATCCTTGGAACAGGACGTAGTGGAAACCTTAGCATATGCGCCTATATGTAATGAAATCTACGAGAAATTTATAGAGACGCACTCAGACAACGAACATATACTTCAGAAGTTTTTGAAATCATATAAAGAAATGATTACAAGTACAGAATACATAGACAAACCGTATGTCATTCTTTGGACAAAAGATTTCTTACAAGGTTCATTTGGATGTTGTTTGTGAGGAATGGAAATAAAAAGCATCAGTTTGATTGAACAAGAAATTATTTATTGTGCATAATCAAGAATATATACAGAGTAAAACATTCCAACGGATACACGAAAATATTGTTATTACACATAGGGGATTGATTAATATTGTTTTAGTACTAAACACAACTGATACAAGAAAGTGACGTCATACAAAATATTGTAATTACATACAACTGAAACAAATGATTCAACAGCTCAAACCATATAAAATAATGAAACCTTTTTTTTGCAAGATCATACAAAATATGTCTACTGTCTGTTGCTACATAAAAGTCAACTTGTATATTTTTTCGTGTCGTCTAACTTTTAGGATACATGTCATTGCTTTTAGATAACATAATTGTAAATAACGCTGTTGTTGTTTTTGTGGAAAACAATGAAGGAGTACAAAATTGCAGTCTGCTGATACATAAAAGTCAACTTGTATAAAATATTTTTTGTACAATGTGCTTGTCTAACTTTTAGGCTAAAAGTTTTAATGGAACTGTAGAACTTTCTTGTTAATGTTTTGGTGGAAAACAATGAAGGAGTACAAAGGAATTTTATTCGTGGTACAAGACAAAAAAGTTTTACTTGTGCAAAAACAGTGAAGACAACTATATGAAGTCATAGAAAATAATTTTTGTTGTTACAATAAATTAGTTTTGTGATGAACATTGTTAGGACTTGTAGGAATCATATCTACTAAGAAAGTATTAAGCCGTTCAAATTTGATTGATGACGTGCACAAAAAAAAGTGTTGATGAAGTTTTTGTTTTGATGATTGCAGACGTAGATGATAAAACATCAACTCAAAGAAAGAATATGTTGATTTACATTTTTTGTAGACCATGTGGTCATCTAACTTACAGGATACGTGTCATTGTAACATAGTATTATACAACTTACTGTTGGAAATTTAGAACAGAGTCCAAGTTTTCCCTTTAACGAAAACCATAAGGTAACGTCCCGTAATCTACAGTGCTAGACGGATTTAATCGACGACGCTTCGTCTGCTGCACAACAGCATGTCGTTTAGTTTGCGGTTTACATACGACACGAAAATCAGGTTTTCGTAAAATATGAGCTGGAGTAGAAATTACTTGACTGTCACATTTTTCTGTAACTAAATTATACATATGCTCAAAGTTTATTCGTTTACGTGCTCGTTGAGAAAGAGTAATTCTACGAATTTTAATTACCTCATCAATTTTTCCTGTAGTTGTCTCCACCTCACGGTACGCATAATTTTTGGGACCAAGAGAAATAAAAGTTCGTATTTCCCAGCCTTGTTTGATTTCATTTTTTAACTGTCCTAAATAATCACCAATAGGAAGCAAAGGAGTTTCATCTCGACGTCTAATATAGGTAACACTATCAGTATCACAGTAAAGCAGCCTGTCAATACCAACGGCATCTAATGTTTCGTATAATTTAAGTCTGGCCCAAGAAGAAATGAAAGCAGCAACTGCTACATTTGTGAATTTGTTTGGTGTGTTCTGGTTTTCCAAATCGCGATATGAAACAACCAAGTTATCACCAACAAGGACAACATTTTGCATTTCCAAGTGAGATGAATAGGCAATCTCATTAAATTCCAACGTATTATTGACAACTTTTGTCTTTGGCAAGTCAGTTTTTTGCCCCCACTTCCCGAATAAAGAGTTTAAAAATATTTTGGAAATGTATCGTAAACCTTCATTTCTCTGAATGTTATCATAGTCTAGTTCGATTCCCTCATGTTTGCTATACTCAGAAATATACTGCTGTTTTTCTTCGTAGGTTAGACAGTCATCTGGAAATCCAGAGGCTTGCTGTTTCATTTTTAGAAACGTGTCAACATAAGATTTGAACAGTCCCTCCTTCATCTGCATTTCCCAAATTTCATAAGTATGCAGAATGACATAACCTTTCTTTAATGAGGCATGGAGCTCGGATGTGCAAAATACGCCTTTGATTGCACGTTGTTCGTTAGTATGATTGCACTTGTCTTTATTTAAATTATCCATGGAGGTTCAACACAGACCAAACATCAGTTTGTTATGTGCATTATAAGGCAAAAGAGGAATTGCAAGATTGCTAGGTGGTAAAACCTTGCAGTATACAAGACCATGGACTTGACTTGGATCAGGCATGTTATCCCCCTTATGGATTGTTACACGACCAACTGGAAGTGGTTGTTTAGACATTACCCACGGATATAAGCTTGTAAAATCTACGTACTCACATACCTCTTGCTCTGTACATTCATATAATGCTTTGAAGCATTCCACACGCCCGTTTTTAAATGCGTCCCGAGGCTGTAATGGCTTTTCCACATTAGAACAGTGATCACGGATGAAACTCTGAATTTCAGGAGACATTTTCACTTGTTTCTCCGACTCACATCCCCAAATGGAAACAACTTTTACATTGCAACTGTTTTTCAAAAATTGTTCACGTGCTAACGTTGCGTCATATCGGCTGTTTAAGCTGCGCCCTTCTTTATCTATTACTTGGTCTCTACATTGGGTTATACAACTGTGGCCGTGATAGTAACAACCGTAAAATTCATAAGCTGTACGAGTATTTTTATCATACCCATCAACTCTGAAATTTTTGAATTGTGCCTCTTTACCATTTTCACATGTTTGTAACTTAATGTTCTGATTGAACTCCATATATCGTAGCCACTGCTTAGCTACTTTACTTTGATTCGTACCATATTGGAAACCTAACGGAGGGATAATTGGAATTGTATTTTCTTTAAGATAGCATGACCGAAAAATTTTCATCGCACATGCAGCAATTGTGGGAGTATGTAAAAAACATTGAAACCCATTTGTCTTAGCTTCAATCAAATTAGAAAATCGAATGAGACTTACAGTTAAAATACGTACATCGGTTTTGCAATAGGCTAATAATTCATGCTGGAAATGAAATGTCGTCTTACGTTTGACACATTCTGCATGCAACGTAGCAATTGCTTCTGCCTCTTTTGGTGATTTGCTTTCAGTATAGTAAAATTCAAGTTTTGGATACAAACCTACATAGTTTTGGTATTGTGGTAAGTTAAACAAGTGTGGAAAATCACCTTCTTTAAGAGATTCATCTAAGCCAAGAGTTGCAGGTAAATCAGCTAATCGAACAACCATAAACAAGTATGTATCTCTGAATATGATATTATTTA
>JAGDQP010058585.1:0-12531 GCA_022664845.1 Lepisma saccharinum
AGTGCGTGCTTGCATGTGGATAATTTGATCGATTTAGGACATGCTGGCTTCTTCAATACTACCGCGAATGCTAGACTGGCTTTCCAGCATTACTGTCAGTAGGATAGAGTCACCTGACTCCACTTTGTGAAAAATTGCACGAATTTCCCGTACCTGGCTGATAGCAAGTAGTCGATTTCCCAGGGCTGTACGATACGCTTTGTCGCAGTTTTTGACTACAATTTATAAAAGGCTGCGAGGAATATAATGAGTTGTTGAATCTTAAAGTGTATCTAACCCAAAGTACAAAAGGCTACGAACCATTTTTGAGCCCTATTTAGCATAGCAGAAATTTCATGTCGCCGTGTCGCGGTTGCTGAAGAACATAGGCCATTTCATAATTTGATGAAGAATGTAACACACCTAACCTACATGAGCCGCCGTGTTGTATTTGCTGTGGTTGCTGAAGAACATAGACCATTTCACACAAGGCTACGAGCCCTATTTAACATAGCAAAGATTTAAGCTAACATAGTACAAAAGCCTACGATCCATCCCCATACCAGTACACGATAGCGGAAATTAACCTAACATAGTACACCAACGTGCGAAATTAGAGATTAGACCAAATACACATAAATATTTGCTATTTAACCTAGCGGAGAAATTTGAAGTTAGTTTCCATTACAGGACAGAGGCTACGGTATTTACGCCCACACATTCTACCCACTAGCACACACACAGACATACAGTACAGAGGCAACGAATAACCTACCATAGCAGAGCATGGACGCTCTCCAACGAAAGCCGCCGTGTCGCATTTGTTGTGGTTAGATTGCATTAAAGACTACGAACCAATATTTAACAGCAGAGATCTCATAAAAGAAACGAAGCTCTTTTTCAACCCAAAAAACACTATTTACCATAACAGAGATTAACAGGCACATAACAGAGATCTGAAGTCAGTTTCCTACACAGCACGGTTGTTCCCGCCCATACCCAGAGATTACAACATGGACGCCCTCGGACACTATAAAAAGGTACGAAGCTCTTTTTGCAATCCCCCCAAAACACACTACTTAACATAGCACAAATTACAGAGATTTAACCTAACGTAGCATAAAAGGCTACGAAGCTTATTTAACCTAGCAGAGATTACACTAATGCACAATAGCAGAGGCTATAATGCTCGTTTTCACTACTTAACATTGCTCAAATTACAGAGGCTCAGTTTCCAACACATGACATAAACGAAATATATGCTAGTTAACCTAACCCAAATACCATGGAATAGGAGACTACACTGCAGACCACAGCAGCGATTACGTGGCCTCTAGGCTAGCTACGAGTCAGTTTCTATACCCTACAGCCAATGGTCAATAGTAGGCGATAACCACAACCAACGGTCACTACCAGGGCCCCAAAATAACGGTCAAATATTTAAGTGTTTATCTCGTAAACGGCGAGACATATTGACATTTTGTTTTCACATTTGGTGTGCGGGCATCGAATAGTATATGCGAAAAAAGTGGCGACCTTGAAGTCAAAGGTCAAATATTTAACCGTGTATAGATCGTAAACGGTGAGACATTTTTGAGATTGTTTTCACAGTGATATGTGTTTTGGTGTGCTAATGACAAATTTGAATTCAGTTTGCTAACTTCGCCCACCGTGGTCGTAGAATTATGGAACTTATAAATGCATTTTATTTTAGTCACGAGAAGGTTAAATAGCAGAAGCAATAATAGTTAGAAACTGCATGTTTCTACCTGTTGCCGTTTACGATATATGATGGTTCGAATTTTGTTCTTTTGGGCCAATAACTATGAAAACCTCAAGTTATGTTATTTTGTTCACGGCAATGCTGAATTTAAAAAAAAAGTTCTTTCTAACTATTATTGCTTCCAAGAGCGGTTCGAATTTTGTCGAATTTTGACATTTTAGATGCTGAATTGAGAAACTCACAGATTATATGTTATTTGGGTCGGTGATGCAGAATGTGAAATTTGCTTCTCTCTACCTATTGTCGCTTCCAAGATATGGCGGTTCGAATTTTGACATTTTAGACGCAGAATTGAGAAAGTCGCAGATTATATGTTATTCGGATTGATAATCCAGAATGTGATTTTTTTCTCTCTACCTAGTGTCGCTTCCAAGATATGGCGGTTTGAATTTGTCAATTTTTGACATTTTAGACGCAGAATTGAGATACTCGCAGAATACATGTTATTTGGGCTGTAATGCCGAATGTGACATTTGCTTCTCTGCCTATTGTTAAGACAAGTTACAAATTCAATATTTAGCA
The DNA here is from genome assembly GCA_022664845.1 of Lepisma saccharinum. Classification (NCBI taxonomy): domain Eukaryota; kingdom Metazoa; phylum Arthropoda; class Insecta; order Zygentoma; family Lepismatidae; genus Lepisma; species Lepisma saccharinum. The sequence goes on from JAGDQP010058585.1 coordinate 2,285, forward strand.
ATGCACGTTATGCCTCAGTACAGTAAAGAAGTCATTCAAGTATTTGAAAATGCTACTGCTGAACCTCATTCATATTTACTTTGATTTAACTCAGTCTGCACCGGATACTCTACGTCTACTTACAAATATATTTCCAGATGAAACTGCATATCAACGCACATGTAAATGATATGAATAAACCAATTCAAGTCAGTCGACATCAAGATGTCAAGCATAAAACATCTGAATGAACTCCGTGCAATTTGTAAATGTAAAAATAAGAAACGTAAAGCATTAGTTCAAAATGCATCTAGTGGTGTCATTATAACTATTGCTCAAATAGGTAAAATATTTTAAAGTGTAACTTTAAACTCTATCCTAGTCAGAATCAAAGGTTACGCTGACATAAGAAAACATTCCGCGCACTCCCTCTAAAACGTTCCAGTTTAAAAAGAAAACGTAAATTACTAGTACAAAGAGGAGGTACTCTTTTCTTTTATTATTAGCTCCAATTTAAAGTGCAGTAGCTGAAAGTATAACCGATTAATTGTCTTGACAATTTCAAAAGATGGTACTTATTCCGGAAATCCAAGTGCACATATGTATTCCACTATAAAGTCTGTAAAATCTCATCAAACATGATAGGATAATGAAATGGACGAAATTTTAAAATGAACTGATCTTTCTGGAGATAAAAAATGGAAAATGTATCAACAGGCATTACATTGTTATTTAGAATATACTCCACAATCGCAGAAAACACTTATCTTACCCGTTTACAATTGCCAATCAACAATTATTACCCATGATTCAATATATTATTAATTCAGTTCCTAAATCATTTGCTAAAAAGACTCAATTGTTATTAAATCTCATGCAGGCTTCAAATCGATTCAGTTGGGATCAAGGTGGTGAAGTAACCATAGATAATAAAGTAGTTCCAGGTTCAAATATTATTGATCTTCTAATAACGTAGTAAGAACTTAAAAGACTCCTAGAAATCCAATTGGTATTCATGAATTTAAAAATCATTAGAAAATACTAATATTCAATTAAAATTAGTTTATTTTCAATACGGTGCAGGTTTTAACTTGATTGAGGTTGTAAAGCCTAGTAAAGTAGTAAAGAAGAAAAAATTATACGTAAAGCAATTAAGAAAAGCTTTTCTTTTTATTTAAAAATTATTATGAATACAAATTTTAAATGTTTTCATAAAATTTATTATGCTTATGCAAATTCAGATTTTTTGTGTAGTATCTCCAAATTAAAAAGGAAAAAGGTCTCAGAAAAAGTAAGAAAATGGTTACATTCACAAGATACATATATTTTATATGCTGCTGCACTTAAACATTTTCCTTGTAAACAATATTATGTTAATGCATCTAAGGAATTAGCGAAAATGGATTTACAGATATATGCAAAATGTGTCAAAATAAATGATGGATATAAATATATTTTATGTAGCATTGATGCTTTTAGTTGATATGCAATTTGTATTTCTGTTTAAAATAAAACAGGTCTGTCATTGCAAAATCAATAGAATCAAAACTCAGTAAAAGAAAATTAGCTCTACTTCATTGTCAAACTGGTTTGGGAACAGAATATTATAATCAACAAGTAAAACTTGTTTTTCAAACGTATCAAGTAAATCATTATAGTGTACATTCTGAAATCAAAGCTGCCTTAGTGGCACGTTTTATTCGGACAATAAAAGAAACAAATATGTAATTACTTTTCGTTATATTCATATTTTACAAGATTTTGTAAATGGTTACAATCATACAAAATATTTCACCATTCAATATGCACCTATAAAAAGTAAATTATTCTAATGTTAATGAAATTTGGGAAAGATAATATGGAAAACGAAACATGCTAAGGAAAAATGTTAATTTCATCTCGGAGATTGTTTTTGTAAGTAAATATAAATATAAATTTGTAAAAGGTTTTTTAACGAAATGATCTCGCAAAATGTTTTATTGGATCTGTTTATTAAAAGTAAATCAGTCACATATAAAATTCGAGATCGGTGATCCTATTCGGAATGGTGATCTTAATAAAGGTACATTTTATCATCAGGAATTATAAAAGGTAATTGTAGAAAAACAAAATTTATTTAATTGAAAAAGTATTAAAACAAAAAGGGTGGATTTATGTGAAATCGCTAGGTTACACTTCATCAATGAATAGCTGGGTTAAACGAAAATCTTTTCAGTCGTAAACATGTTCTCATAAAGTGAAGAGTTTACGTTACATTATCCTCTGTTGTTTGCAGTAATATTTCTGAAAACAAAACTAGTTCGTATACTACAAAACTTTGCCAGCCTATTCATTTAACGGGAAATTGGGTTGTAGGCTTAAGCAGTCTTTCTATTCCCTGGAGTTTTTATAATCAAAAGGAAGAACAACTTATTATTCAATTACGAGATAAAAATAAAATAGAATATAATATAAAATTTCCACCTGGATATTATGAACAACTCAACCAATTTTAGATATTATTCTTACAAGTATAAGTAAACAATCAGATGAGGAAAATTTTCATGTATTTGATGAAAGTAGTATTCTTTATGAAAAATTTCATTATGTGGAAATGATCAGTGTTGAACGAATCTTCAGTGATGCGGTAGAAGAATATCCTATTATTATTCAGTATGAACAAAGTAGATATAAAGTTTATATTTCACTAAAACGAATTCCTAATCGACAGTATAGTTTCGCATTGACTGCTGGTTTGCAATACATTTTAGGATTCAGAATAATTCACAAGTGCATAGTATTGTTCCTCTTTTTGTTGTATTGTTCACTTTTTTCCATTGGATTCGGAAAAGAAACCGAGGTTTCTAAACGTTCCAGTACCTTTTCACACAAATCTTGTTTATAATATTCTTTCAGAAATTAATGTTTGTATTGATATTTTAAAAGATCAGCCTCTTTATGGAAAAGTAATTCGAAAATTGGAATTCGGGATTCTCATTATGGAAAAATCAAATCTTTTACATTTGAACGTCCGCAGTATATTAAAGTAGAAAAGAAATATTTTGATACTCTTCAAGTAGACTTATAAGATGAACGTGGGGATAAGTTACCATTTGAATTTGGAATGTCAAGCGTGACTCTGCATTTTATAAGAAGATGATTTCTGACTGTTTTTCATGACTTTCCTCTAATTGAAACATTGAAACTTATTCCAATAATAGTCCAACACATTTTTACAATATTATTAATTATCGAATTTATTTAAACAACTGTTGGATGGTAGGTTTAAGTGAAATTCATATTCCTTTAACTTGTGGTAATTTAATTTGCTGCCAAAATATAGTATGGTATAATGATGCTAAACATAGAACAACACCAGTATAATATTCTACCGTTTAATTACTTAAAATAAATTCAAATATAAAATTTGAATATTCAAATATTATAAGCGTAAACGTTGATGAGAGTATAAAATCTTTACGATTATCATCAATATGAGCTTTACAGTTAGGACTATTTGTGTATACAAATATTATTCAACCTCACTTTGTAGGTGATACTAAGTCACCTCTTTTGCGAATTGTAAATATGTCTGATAGTAAACGTGGTAAAGTACGAACCTTAACTTTTCAGAATGTACATTATTTTCCATTAGCCAAAATGTCATTTGGCATGTAGAAATACTACCAAAAGTCTATGCAGGGCGAAATTGACCATTTCGATTCGGGACATTGACCGTAACACTTTACATTAAACGCTCATCAAAGTGAAAACCTATACAATTATGCATAGAGGTATCCCTTACTTTGCAGGACCTGTTTATCAACGGGGACAAGAAATTGGAAGTTTATTCCGAGGACTATTTCGATTTGATATGCCATTCATTAAACAAGGCACAAAAGCAGTAGAGCGACAAGCTTTACGAACAGGAATTCAAGTTGCTGGGAATATGCTTGAGAACCGTCCTGTTAAAAATCTTTAAAAGCACGAGTTCGTGAAGCAGGTTCTTTAAGAAGTAAGGCTGAAAATATAATTAATCAGTTGCTTACTGGAAACGGTAGGAGAAGGGCACGTAAACGTAAGGCTCCCGTACATATTTGACCACCAACATAAAAAAACATGTTTCTAGAAAGAAGAAGAGTAGAGATATTTTTAGTTAGACATGTTATTTCTCACATTTAAAAGTGCTGAATGTTGTACGAATGAATTATATATAGTTTCTGTCCCTATGAAACAAACTGCTATCGAGCCATCTCGTATGGTAGAGTATCGACCAATTTCTTCACTTTCTTCCGAGGGCCAATAGAATTTCTTGTACGTGGAGATACTGCTGAAATATTGATCCCGCGCATATTTATCTTTATGTAAAGTATTAAGGGGAAATTGAGGTAATTTACAAGTAGCGGCAGCAGGACCACCAGCCGTTGTAACAGATAACGTAGCACCGGTGAATAATTTCTAACATGCACTTTTTAGTCAAGTAGATGTTTCTTTATATGATAGTATTGTTTCATCTTCCAATGGTACATATTAATTCCGAGCCTATTATGAAACTTAATTATTCAGAAGATACAGCCATAACTCATTTAACCACTTCCTTATACTGCAGGGCATTTTAATACTCTCACTGAAAATAATGTTGATTATTTTAAACAAAAATCTCTTCTTGCTCGAAGCGCTTTCATTGATATGTATGGACGACTTCATACAGATATTTCAGAACTAAATCGAATTCTTCCAAATAATCTTCGTATAAAATTAAGTCGTAGTAAAAATGCGTTCTGTTTAATGGCATTTGAAAATTCAATATTTAAAGTTAAACTAGAAGATGTTATTCTCTAAGTTCGTCGAATTAATATTTCTGCAGATTTAGCTTTACAGTTACACACTTTTGTGAGAAATTATACTGCAAAATTACCATTAATTAGAGTTGAAGCAAGAGTACATACTATTCCTGCTGATGTCACATCATATAATCTAGATAATATATTTCTTGGATATGTAACCAAGGTTCTCGTTATAAGTTTTATTTCAAAAACTGCATTCAATGGAAAATACCATGAAAATCCACCCCACTTTGAAATTTTTAATATTAACAAGTTGCAAGTACAAGTTGGTTCCCAATTTTTCCCTCCCACTCCCCTTACTCCAGATTATGCAAGTCATCTATACGTTCGAAGTTATCACATCCTGTTCTCTGGAACTAGAATATTTCATCAAAATGTAATCCACACGTTAACATATTTTGATTACCCCTATGAATATACTCTTTATGCTTTTATTCTTTCTCCTACTAATACCTTAAATCACTCTACATGCGATGTTATTAAGGATTCTCCCGTTAATCTCAAAATATTGTTCAGTCAAGTACCAGCAAATTCCATTTCTTGTATATTTTACGCTCAATTTGATTTACTTATACAGATTGATAAAGATCAACATGTATATACGGATCACACCATGTAAAATTTAGTTCACTTTGAGATCAACAATGAGGGCTGTCATACAGTTTTCAGCGTTCGATTATAATGAAGAAAATAATTTCATAGTGAAAGAATTAGCTATAGTTCATTCAGATACAGATAGTTTTTAATCTTGGATATTTAAACCTCCTTTTCCATTATCAAAAATTAATCCTAGTTTAAGATATGCAAATAATTATTTAAGCCAGCATGTTTTCGGTTTAGAATGGATAGATGGTGAAGTTGAATATGGGGAAATTAAAAACATACTTACAAGGTATACCTTGCACATTGTTAATGTTTACTCGCATGGCAGAGTAAGACAGCTTTTTCTTGAGTCCCTTCTACAAAGAACAGTGATTAATTTAGAAGATATTCAGTGTCCAAAATATAATGCTTTAGAATTTCCATCGCAAAGTTGTGCTCAAGATCGTTACAAATTTTCGTTGTGCCTTAAAAGAAGCTTCACTTTGCGCAAAATATTAGTCATTATCATTTACGTACTTTTACGTAAAAACCTGAAAACAAAACAGTGTATGAACCAATGCCAATTAGTGAAAGTGATTCAGATGTGGAATGACGAGATTTTATCAATTGTGCTTCAGGACTGTGCAAGTGAAACAACGCTTACAGGAATATATTCAGTGGACACTTTACCAAAACAAATTCATTATCCGGCGGCACTTATAGTTAATCTAAGTCCGTCAACTTTACCCGGAAATCACTGGACTGCAATATTTATATTGATTAAAGTAAACGAGGTGAATACTTCGATAGTTTCTGCAATTAACCTATAAAACCAAATGTAAAGTTTTAAAAACGAAGTTGCAAATTGTATCATGTAAATGAAATTCAAAGTCACCATGGAAAATCTGCTCTCTGTGGTTTATTCTCTATAGTGTTTATTTCGGTGTGCGTGGAAAAAGTGTAATTTTTTTTATTTTCATACTAAAAATCTTGAAAAGATTTATGAAACCTTAAAATCTCTCTTGAAAACAAAATGGAAATAAAGTATTTATTATAAAATAAAAATCAAATCTTTTATTTAATAAATCCTTGAAAGAAAACAAGAAAAGGCATAGAGCAGAGAAATAAATTTATTTCTTATGTTTAAGAAAAGTATTCTGAAAATAGTTTACAAAATAAAGGCAGGTTAGGTTCAATGGTAAGTATGGAACACTTTTACTTACATAACACATCCACAGTTTTAAAATTCTTTAGCACAAACATCTTACGTTCTTTTACTGTTCTCACTCACTTTCCGGATCACCATTAATATCTTTGTCAATTAGTTTATTTTTTATTTCATCCAGTTTAAGTAAGAGTAAATTTCGAAGGAAATTTTAAAATATTTCTACACTGTCAAAGTCTTGATGATTTAATAGATACGTATTATAGATATGGAAAAAAATCATCATGGTAACTCTGAACGATGTTCTTCTTAATGCGTTGTCTTCATGTGCAGAACGTATCCGTGGGCGTTTAAGCTGCTTACAGTTGATCTCTGGCACTTTCTAACACCTTTAGCACCCTGACCATGTACGGTATTGATGTTTCGTGCCGCTGGGTTGGCTGTATGTTCCTGGTGAAATTCATATAACATTACATGCCGTATGTGGTCCTCCGACACTGCCATGATCATACACAAGTCACACTTCCAAAACGTGGGGTAGAACATTCTCCTTCTACGCACTATTGCACAATCAAGTGCCTAACATGACTCAGCTATGGAACGTGTAGTCCGTTTACTTCACTATTCGCTCGTCAGATGGTGTCATTCCAGTGGTCATCGCATATACGACATTACTTATGGGATAAGCTGATAACAAATTTTAAAACTTGATATGAATAACTATTGACTTCGCCTAGTCTTGATTTTACCTAGATAGGGATGCAATGCTTTTCTTTAAATAAAAAAAGTTTACAAACATCCATCCATTCAGAGCTCTCGACCAGAAAGACTGGCATGGTTTCCTTACAAACAAATTTCAAACACGATTTCCATTTTTATTATAAACTAGGGATGTCCAACGGATTCGGATATTCGGATCCGCGAATATCCTGATCCAGATCCGAGTTTCTTACATCCGGATCCTGATCCGAGCTTCGGACATCCGGATCCTGATCCGAGCTTCGGACATCCGGATCCAGATCTGAGTTTCTGATCTTCGGATCCAGATCCAAGTTTCTCTAGCGATCCTCCATCGTCGTCGAATTTTTCAGTAAAAGGAGTCGCCAAACAAACAAGAAAACTGATGTTTTGAATCCAATGTTTTTTTGTTTGTTTTTTTATACAGAAAGGGATTATATTTTATAACAACTAACATTCATTTTTGTATGCTATATAGATGGCCAATAAACTTTTTGGCGAGTGAGGACCTGGTTAAATATTCACGTCCATTAGACGATTGCAAACTGTGGTGCTCATATATAAACTTGAGATATTTTCTCTGCAGATATCTAAGGAGTGTGGAGTGCCAGGATCGAGTGTTATTTAAATATTGCATTCATTCCATTTCATTCAGTGAACATCCTACAGAAAATAGTTGGTTAGATTGGGATATGCGCTCTCTGCTATAGGAGGAGGTTCGTTAGATTATTTGATATCTTCTACGACTATACACCTGCCCTAGAATACATACAACATCCCATCGTATGAAAGAGCGAGATAATGGGTTGGTGTCTCTACAAAGTCATTTTTAATATCTCATTCAATTTCTCGCGTGACTGCATTTTGATATGAAGTCGTTGAGGCGGCTGCGTACGGTTACAAAGGCTGTAATATAATATTGGGGTGGTTAGTATAGGTTATTATCCATGAGAAGTAGTACGAAGACTCCGAGACACCCACTTGAGCTACCAGTACTACTTCGGTTCGATATTTCGGTTTTATATTTTGATATTTCGATACTTCGGTTCGATATCTTAGTTCTATATTTTGATATTCCGGTTTCGTATTTTCTTTTCTTAACCAGTCCTATCTGTGTTACGTAAACATTTTATCATTATTTATAAAATATCTTTCTCAAAGCATTTAGCTGAAATCTTAGCATACAGCATAAAAGGAAGTACATTTTAGTGGAACTCAACCGCAGGCCAGATCACGGGAACGTATATGAATGAGCAGTTTACGGTCCATTTTTACAAAAAGGAAGAGCAGTGTTGCCAACGAGACGAGACAGTCCGATTCCAACTCTGACAATTCCGGTTTGTGTACATATTCTTCGTCAGTTGGTAAGTCATCCGTATTCTTTCTCACCCATTGTCAATAATACTTCACTGTACTTTAGCTTTATCTGGACGCCTTGTGTTTTTGTTTCTTCGAAAAAGTAACAAAACAAAAGTATTTAAAAAATAATTAAAAGCATTTTTAAAAATACGCTTTATTAAGATACACTAAAAGTAAAAAATAATAAATTGAATTAATTTTATGAACCAGAAAATAAAAGCGCGGGTGCTCTTAGATACCATGATAAGGTAAGTAAGATCACCCACGCTTTTATTTTCCGATTCATAAGATTAAACCAATTTATTATTTTTTTACTTTTTAGTGCATCTTAATAAAGCGTATTTTTTAAAATCCTTTTTTAATTATTTTTTCTGTATAATAGATGAATATTAAACTCCCTGCAAGACAGGCAACCCAAACTTCACACAGTATATGCGGCGTTTCGTGCGTTCAAGGATAATTTACAAATATTTAATTAATTAAATTATTAATTACAGTTAACTGGATTATTCTGTCGTATATCTAATGAGTGAATATTACATTGTCATCGGAAGCAAGCAGGTTTACAAAATTTCAAAGAAATCGGATGATAGGAAGTGAGTTAAAAATCAATTACAAGATTTGTACCAGAGATGATTAATATATATAAATGAGCAAGTTAATATAAAGCGAATAAAAAGTATATGGTCTCACTATACACAACACATCCACAACCTTTCAGCAATGGATTCTTGGTTTCAACTGAACCAGTATTGAATTACTTGTCAATACGCCTGGTACAACTCAAAGGCAACTCTTTCCCACTTCTTCCAAAAGTTTTTTTTTTTTTACAGTCTCTTGCGTCAGGTACAGGTTGTTAATGGAACTAGAACGGCTGGAAGGATTTGTATGTTGCAGCTTAACTCAGGAACACCTGGAACGATTTCAATCAGTCTTGATACACTTATGTCCTGCAATCTGAAAAAGTATACTGTAGCGGCAAGACTCGCTCCTATAGGTGGTTGGGGCGGGGGGAAGGGAATACAAGTAAAAATAATTGAAAACGACCGATATTAGTGTCAAATATAATTTTCAGATTCGCTAAGCTGATTGGTGACAATCCCGAAGACAGAATTAATTCCTTTTTCTAACAGAAGATTGGGATAAGTAAATACATGGGGAACGCGGGGAAATGAGCTAAGTATATTATGTTAATGCTACATAAGATATGAAATGAATCGGGCAATTTAATTCTTAAGGTGTACCACTAAAAGTAAAAAGGACGTTGGAAGATTACAGTTAGGTTGAGATTGAGTATATAGGTCAAATGTGATACATGTTGACAAGCATGGAGCCTTTGTTGGAACTGAAGAGAAGAAGGAATGTATCAGATGATTTATGTATCATATGGCAGGAAGTAAGGACTGACACTATTTTCAATGCAAGTGAGAAAGGATTGTGTGCATTACTTGCGGCAGCAACTGATAGACGTGAACTAAAGGACTCAAAATGTGAAGTAATTGAACGTGTAAGTAATTCTGTGCAATCTGAACGTAAAGAGTTATTGGTTTGGCATAAATATTGCTATGCTCAATTCACAGACAAAAGTAAAATAAACA
>JAGDQP010058586.1:0-12530 GCA_022664845.1 Lepisma saccharinum
TCAGCAAAGTAGATTGCGCTTCGACTGCAAAATAAATTATAAACAAATACTTCTCTGTTGCGCCAAGTTGTACGAGAAGGAGATATTGTCCATCTCCTTTCTGCCATAAAGAAGACGTCAGAAAAATCTCTTGCATCACAATAAACTTCACTGCTCTAGAGCTTAGTAAACTTCAGAAATTCCATGAGACTGTGAAGCAAGGAATTTTCTTATCTAATACAGTCAAATGCCTGATGGAAGTAAAACATCCTGAAAATGTTTCTAACCAATTCAAGTTCATTAACACTTCTATATCAGATAGTATTTTGTGTGTTGGAGAAGTTAAATATTCGGCTCAACTTCAACATCATCTTTTGTTAGAAGTTGTGGGAGGTGATCCCTATTCTCAAGAGTCACCACAAAGTGAGGTACGAATTGAAGAACCTTTCTACATATCTCTGAAGGAAATTCCGTCATTTTTAAAACTGGAAGATACAAACTGTTCATTGCGAGGATTGATTTCTTTCAAGGCTCCAGTAAGTAACCATGGAATAGGTACGATGGTAGTTGGGAGAAATAAGATGACATGTACGAAACTGTAAGATCTATAAATAATTCTGCCAAAGTATTTCCTCATATAATAATGTATACTGTTTAGAGAATAATATTATGTGCAATTTAAAATAAGTGTTACAATGTTACACGATAAGATAATCCTACATCGGACTACTGAGCGTATAATTCGGAAAGAATTAATCTTCAAGCGAAATGATTTTTGTAAATTAATTCAAACTCCCAATAGGTCCCAAGATAACTGCCCATTGTATTTCATAGTAATTTGTAAGTACTAGAGATGTATCTTCTTAAAGGTTTGATAATACTATTAGATATGAAATATTTTGAAAAATGTTTTAAAAAGTATGGGTGGGGGTAGCGAGGAGTCTTAAATACACAATCACAAATATCCATGCACCAGCCGTGATTCAAACCCGGGATATTCTAGTCGCTGGTTTACCGCCCTAGCCCAGCTTAAGTTTTGAAAACTGCCATATGTCACTAAGGTCAGGTCTGTAGGGGGAGTAAAGGAACAATGCAATGCTCTTATTCTGTAAAAAAAAACATCATTATTTCGGATCTATGAGTGGGTGCATTATTCCAATGGAGAAGGAAACCCGATTGTTCGATGCCTACCCTCTGCTGCTGCACTGTGAGAATAAATCGCTTATACAACAGTTAAACAGTGTACTGTATTTTGATTTACTGTACTGAATCAGTTAGAATTAATCTCGTTTTGTCTCAAAAGATGGCACAAGGAACCTTCTCATTCCAAACGACCTGGCAAAACGTGGAAGGAGATAGTGCACAAGGAAGGAAGTGTGTTTTCACAGTTTGGACTCTCTTTTAGTTTCAGGTTTGGAGAGGGGAATGAACCTTTTATACATTGTGATAACATAATCCAGTACTCACCCATTGGTTACACGGTTCCTTAAAAGAACACCAGTGGCAATTGTCTTCCAGGCGGCTTCTTATCAACATGAAGTTCACTATATACCCAACGTGAACTGATCATGGACAGATGCAAGTGCCCTCTAATACTTTTCTTGAAGGTGACGTAAGTGAATTATGTAAGGCCACAGATATATTCTGTCCTACGTGACCAGATCTTCAATACGTGTGATATTCTCTGAGTGATAGCATAACTTACGTGTCCAAACCTTGGCCAATCTTCAGTTGTTACCTACACCCTAGTAAATTCGCGCACCCACTTCCTAACACAATTGTCAGCAAGAGCACTGTTCCAACAAACATTTTTCAATTGACGATGAATGTCGTTGCTCCTTCACAGTGAACTCATACTTTAAAGGTAGTATGAAAATCAGCTTTGTAATGTAGATTAACCTAGAAGAAACGACGACAGTTGTCAGCTTCAAATTTGGCACCACTATACCGTAATATTCATTGATAGCCATTTACGTTAACTTAATCTCATTTCTTTTTTAACTACAGGGAAACGACACGTAATTTTGGTATATGCATTACAGATTGAACAAGGAAGATTAGTATATAGAATCCTTACCAAATGTCTAGTTGTATACATTTGTGACCTTCATGCAACTAAGAAAGACAAGAAAGAAAGTGAATTTTTAAAATGATAAAAAGTAGTTGTAATGTTTGAGTTTCACATGCAGCGACTTCTGACCTAGCGTCCATTCGCTCTTCTATTCTTCAATTTCTGATTATATGTTTCTATCTTACACTGATGGAACTTCCGGAAAATGAAAATGTAAGATATTGTATATCATTTTTTCTACGTTACCTTAATGGACTTGCTTTCTGTATGTTATATCAGTACAAAAACCCTCTCGGGATAAAGGGAAGACTGACGCAAGAATTCTACTCACAAAAGAAGTGATATCCATTTTGCGAGTGACTTTCTTTGTGTCACTATGGCGGAATTGCTTCCTTTGTAATAAAATTAATAAATTTAAGAGGCTTAGTATCTCTCCTTCCCCCATAGTGACATAAAGAAAGTCACTCGCAAAATAGATACCACTTCTTTTGTGAGTAGAATTCGTGCCTCACTCTTATCTTTACCCCGAATGGGTTCGTGTACTGATATCACTTATTTTGTAAGGCTGCATATTAAAAGAAAGAGCATAGTCTTCATACAAAAGATCGATTCTGGACCCTGGTGGGCTCCGTATCTCGAAAACGGCAACTCCTATGAAAAATAAGCATCAATTTGGCTCAACGGGGTCCGCAATTGATTCCCAAAACCCGTTAGTACCAAATCATCTTTTGCTAAAGCAAAAAAAAAAGACTGTGATTGGGCTAAAAAGGTAATACCTTTGAACACCTTCACCGATTTGGACGTGTAGCCGTTTGAAAAGTACTGATGCGTAGATTAAGATTCCGCAAGCTTAGAACGCCTGTATGGTCTGGAGTAAGTGCTATCTCAAGAAATGTGAAATTCTGATTTTTTTAAACCGCCCTAGGGGGCCCAGGAAGGTCCTACCGAACCATCTTTTTCCTGTGTTTTAGTATGGGAAATAGCTTTCAAATCCAAGTTCAAGCATCAAAATCGGGCTTATAGTTCGCTAGATCCGAAATTAGCTGTATATTATGTGGGTGTCGCTAACATACTCATTTCTTACCGTCAGTCGAAGGACTACCGTTCTTCGTGACTATCAGTAAAATTAAACATACCATCTGTGTATTCTGCTTGCATCTGAGCTGGTAATGTATCGAGTAACGTTGAAAAGATTTACCGTACTTTGGGGAGTTCCGTATGTCATATAAGGTAAGGTTTGATTAGAGCCTATTTCAGCTGCAATTTAGGGTAATTACGATTCAGGTACTTCGACTACAATAACATTACGCACTACAAATGTATAACAACTACCGATGTATTCCCTTATCTACTCAAGAAACATTGTCCCTAAAAATTCTACCCTCGTTCTCAAATTAAAAGACATTAACTACTTGACCTGCATTTATCCTAAACTGGAATTGTTCTAAATAAATCTGGTATAAAATACGTGTTTCATTGAAGAAAGAAGTAAGGCTAAAGATAATTTATTTACGACAGTCAGATGCGATCACAGTGAATATGAGCGAACTTCAAGTCAAATTTCTAAGCCTGAAGCGTACTTTCATCTTAACATTCACTCATGAATCTAAATTGGTATGGAAAGCATTTTTATCAGAAAGTACTTTTGAACTGAAAACTTCAGTACTTTCAAGAACTACCCGTATGTTCGTTAACTACTAACCATTTGATTATTACCAGTAACTATTAATAGATATTTATAGAAATGTAGGTCTATTTAGTACCAGGTGCACTGGCTTAAAATTAATACATTTTTATCTTCTCCCTACTCACATTCAAATGCAATAAGAATTAATATTTTTCATTTCTTATGTATACTTGTATTTACATCAATGATCACCTTTTGAAATGAATAAATAAATTAGCTTCTGACAATATAACGAAAAAAAGCAAAGGTACCAATTTAACCTGAAAGCTGCAATCAAAGTAACTTCTTGCTATGCTATGCAGAAAGACGTGCTGAATAACAAAAATTTACACCGTTTGGAGCATTCTGAAAATTGCGTCAAAAACAGTTTCTTTGATTTTAGGTTGAGTTTGGGGTTAAAATAAATTAAGATTAAAATGAGAATGAGTTCGAGTTAGGTTGAAGATGAACAAGGTTTGAATCGAGTTATATTTAAGTTGATGATAAGTGAGGTTAAGTGAAGGTGAGGCTGTGTGAGACAGAGTTACTTTAACTAAGATGGAGGTTGAGTGAAGTTAAGATCAAAATTACATCGTGAGGATGAGTAGAAATGAGGATTATTATATTCAAAATATGACGATTTTCGTATGAAGAAATTAAACCGAGGCGTCATAACTCAGCAGTAGAGCGTTGGTAGCATTCGAGAGGTCGTGGGTTCGACATCAGCGGATAAACATCCTGACTGAGACTTTTCCGCGTGTGTGAAGTTGGCAACCCAAATGTTTGGGCCAGCCGAGATTTTCTTTGGGCCAGTTAGAACTCAATTTGGGCTGGTTGGGCTAGCCTTTTAGGCTAGCTAAATAAAGGAGATAGAGATGTCCAAAGTTTGGGGAGCTAACTTCACGCTAGCCCCCAAATGTCTGGGCCAGCCGAGATTATCTTTGGGCCAGTTAGAACTCAATTTGGGCTGGTTGGGCTAGCCACTTTCAGCTTTTGGGCTAGTCAAATAAAGGAGATAGAAGTGTCAAAAGTTTGGGGGGTTAACTTCACGCTAGCCCCCCAAATGTTTGGGCCAGAAGAGATTTCACTTGGGCTGTGTAGGACTCATATTGGGCTGGTTGGGCTAGCAACTTTCAGCTTTTGGGCTAGTCAAATAAAGAAGATAGGGGTATCCAAACTGTCCAAAACGTGGAAACTCCATTTTAACGATACGCCACTGAAACTTAGGCCAGTTAGAACTCAATTTGTACTGGTTGGGTTGGCAACTTTCAGCTTTTGGGCTAGTCAAATAAAGGAGATAGGGGTGTCAAAAGTTTGGGGGGTTAACTTCACGCTAGCCTCTCAAATGTTTGGGCCAGAAGAGATTTCACTTGGGCTGTGTAGGAGTCATTTTGGGCTGGTTGGGCTAGCAACTTTCAGCTTTTGAATAAGTCAAATAAAGGAGATAGGGGTGTCCAAAGTGTCCAAAATGTGGAAATTCCATTTTAACGATACGCCACTGAAACTTGGGCCAGCCGAGATTTTCTTTGGGCCAGTTAGAACTCAATTAGTACTGGTTTGGCTAGCCACTTTCAGCTTTTGGGCTTGTCAAATAAAGGAGATATAGGTGTCCAACATTTGGGGGCTAACTTCACGTTAGCCCCCCCCCCCCCCAAATGTTTGGGAGATAAGAGATTTCACTTGGGCTGTGTAGGACTGATTTTGGGCTGGTTGGGCTAGCAACTTTCAGCTTTTGAGCTAGTCAAATAAAGTAGATAGGGGTGTCCAAACTGTCCGAAACTTGGAAACTCTATTTTAACGATACGCCACTGAAGCTTGGGCCAGTTAGAACTCAATTTGGGCTGGTTGGGGTAGCCACTTTCAGCTTTTGGGCTAGTCAAATAAAGGAGATAGAGGTGTCCAAAGTTTGGGGGTTAACTTCACGCTAGCCCCCCAAATGCTTGGGCCAGTTAGAACTCAATTTGTGCTGGTTGGGCTAGCCACTTTCAGCTTGTGGGCTAGTCAAATAAAGGAGATAGGAGTGCCCAAAGTGACCATAATGTGGAAATTCCATCTTAACGATCCGTCACTGAAATTTGGTCTAGGCGTGATTTCACTTGAACCATTAAGTACTCAATTTGGGCTGGTTGGAATAGAAATTTTCAGTTTTGTGCTAGTCAAATAAAGAAGATAGGGGTGTCCAAAGTGTCCATAATGTGCAAACTCCATCTTAACGATCCGCCACTGAAACTTGGGCAAAGGTGATTTCACTCGAACCAGTAAGTACTCAATTTGGGCTGTTTGGGATAGCCACTTTCAGTTTTTCGGCTAGTAAAGGTAAATGATGTTTAAAATTTGGGGTTAGTTTTGAGTTGACCCTTAAATATTTTGGTCAGGCGAGATATTATTTCGGACAGGTAATAATACAGTTTTCAACAAATTTCAGTTGAGTTTAGAATTCCTTCCGACGATAAATGGAGTATATAATGTAGTGCCATGAGTTGAACTTTAAACTGCACACTAACTCTCATTTCTTAAATTTTCTATAATTTCATAGAGTCCTTCCCAGTAGCATACAAATCTGTTTTAAACGTTTATTTTTAGTTTAGTTCATTGACTAAACGTTACCGGTAGAAACAAGTACGTTTAATTTTAAATAATATTTCAACAGACTTGGTATTGTTGAAAATATGTTAATTCAACGTTGAGTCAACTTTTACTTTCAACCATGGTACAGATTTCGTTTGATGGGATTCTTTCTAATTTAATGGAATACAATTTAATGCCAATAACTATATTTTGTGTTCTCTTTTGCATGTTGAGAACACGTTAAATTTCAACCTATACTCCAACAAAAATTTGAATTCGTTGGTAGGACGTTAATATTGAATGCTTTTAACTATTATATTGAACTGCGCCCTAGATTTTATCTTTGCAAGTTAATTGCATGCAAATTATGTTTAAACGTGAATAGAAAAAATAACTACGTTTCTCACGTTCTTCATTTGGATGTAGAAAACAGATTGAATTTTAAACTATATTTCAACGAACATTTAATTTCCTTGATAGTGTGATAATATGAAGTGTTTTCAACTTTCATTTTCAACTATGACATAAATTTCTCTTTATATGCGTTTCTCTAAAGCGACATATTGCACTTCTTGAGAAATACACATTTAATAGTGTAGCGATCGTCAAAGCGTTAAATACGGAATATGCACATAACAAAGAAAGAGGGAAAGTATTCTTTATTCTTACAGGATGGTGAACCGACACGTCTGGATTTGTGGCGTTTTCAAGATTGCCTTATATTTTAGGTACCGTAAAAGAGTAGTGAGTCCCAAGGTGATTACGTGGTCCAGTTGTAACGTGTCGAGCTACCAACGACGAGTACGGAAGGTTACAGCTTCGATTCCTGCAGTAGACACTTGGATTATTTACTGTTGGGAAGTTAATACTGTATAATATGATGAAAGCAACGCACAAAGTACAACTAAATGTGTATATCAACAGACAGCAACGATGCTCTGTTTTGGCCAACTTCATCGTCCGCTTCTTGATCTCAACTAGTTTCTTCTCAACCAATATTCAACGTCGAATAAGCCGTTGAACACGAAGACATTTGGTACATTTACAACTTTAAAATAACGTTTCGGTACTAACGTTTAATCCACGTATTTTAAACGTGCGTGCTACTGTGGCTCATGGGCTCTTGATTTTTTAAAAGAGAAAGTCCATAAAAGAAATGTACATCTGACGAGGTTACATACCTAGTGCTAATGCATGTGAATTTGTAGATATTGTCTTGAATTTCTGTACATTATGGTTTTTGAAAGAAAACAATGCTTAAGTACCCGACACAAACCTTATGGAAATTGGATTTCGGTGGAATTGTCTGAACCGTGATATGTTGTAGATCTTGTTATTCTGAGAAATAGTCTCCATGGGCACAACCACCAATCACTGCCCATTTGGCCACTACGAGGCCACATTTTGAAAACACTCGATGATAACAATATTCTTGGATTTCGGTGGAATTGTCTGAAAGTTTGATATGTCGTAGATCTTGTCATCCTGAGAAAGATCTTCACGGTCACAACCACAAATCACTTACCTTTTGGCAACTACGAGCCCACTTCGTTCAACACTTGCGAAGATATATTCCGAAGGGGTGGAATGGGCTCTGGTGGTAATGATTTTACTCTCATAAAATATCTGAATGTGGAGGCGTCAGTTGCGGCTGCCTAGCGACTGTAGCTTAGTTGGTAGAGCTTTGGTTCGGGTTCAAATCCATGTCCATGTTTTGTTTTTAAATGTCGTTTTTTCACACAGCAAGTATTTCATGCTTTACGCTGCAGATTATCAATGGATAACCAGATCGGAGTTACAATTCTCACACATTGATTACAATTCACTATCGTTTTGTTTTCCTGCAACCTTATGAGACAAATGGTGGAATTATTTATGCACTGTCAAATGTCTATGTTTCCTGTATCTTCACCCCGACAAACGTAAGAAATTAACTATGAACATATGGACTGAAGTTGTTTTGTATAATTTGTGATAAAATACTAATAAACCTGCAGGGAAACTAGAGAAATATTTTGAATCTTAGGAGAAATTTAAATTTCTGAAGATAATACAACTTTGGAGACATCTTTACTGTAAACTGAAAAACTATGAAGTCTTACCTTATCAAGTACGTAAATTGCTAATTATGGTATTATTCAGGGGAGATATCTATTTTTGATCATAATTACCATAAGCAAAAACAAATTATTTGTAGTTCTAAACCTCAGGAAATAACCTGCTTCTATTCAGGGCCAGATATACAGTATATTTGCATTTACTACTACATTGTGTTTCACTATAAAATTTCGAGGGCATTGCTCCCTCATGCTTCGGACTCCAAGCCTTGTTCCATACAATGACAATATATAGATAAAGACAATGTAACAAAAAACGTCATACGCAAATTTGAAAAGTATTGTATAAATCCATAATGAATACTCTTGTAAACAAGCAACTACGTGTATGTTTCTTCTAATGAATCTGTTGCAATAGGATTCTGAGAATTATCAGATATATTATTTCAAAGTATATTTTAATATACCCACGTCCCGCTCTTTTTAAAAAGTATAGTAAAAGGTATTGGCAAATAACAGTATCAGGGCCATTTGGAAAATTGAATTTTAAAATACGTTGCCAACACTGACAACTGGGGTGCTTGATGTCGGGACACCCAAAACTTTCTTATAATGGGTTGAATGATATTTAAGCTAAGTTTGGGGCATATACGGTACGGAATATTTTTTAAAATCATGATTTATAAAACGTTGGCAACACTGATAACTGGGAAACTCGGAATATCTCACATATACCATAAGGGTTCAATTTATGCTGTATTTCGTTTTAATTGCCTATTTAAAAGTATTATTGTTTAAAGAGATGTTAGCATTATTTCAAATTGCTGTTTTGGAAAGAAAACAGGATTTAGAAACAACGAACGCGTTGAGTTAAGGCGACTCGGTAAATAATAGCAGAATATCGGTGGGCGATATCCTCCCATACCCCAGTTATAATACGAACTACTTGTTCAAATCTCGGCCAGGACACTGGTGATCTTTCTCGCAGTGTTCCCATGCATGGCGCTCTGAGTTGCACTCAGCCTCCTATCGAATTGAGTATCAGTGTCCTTGGTATTCCTGGACACCTTGGGAAGGTAAAGGTAGGCGAGCGTAAGCTGACCACCCCATCTCAGTTCGTGCCATAGGTCGAGAATATGTGGAGAGCTACCTCCATATTCCTCATGCGTGTGCATCGCACAGGGCATACTTTCCTTTTCCTTTTCGTACTGTACCAAGTCTTAAAAGTACGTGACTCTTGCTCGTATACGCCATGCGCTCGTATAAAAGGTGATATATATATATATATTTAACTTTTACTCCTGCACACATAAAATCTACAGAGAATTAAGTTAACCCAAAATAATGCTTTATCATGTTTCTAGACAGCTGGGAATCAATAAATTCCAGTTCTAAAGAGATATTTCTACTGCTATTTTAGCTGTTATTTCATATTTATAACAGTTACTAAAAAAAACATTAAAACCCATATTATAGGCACACAACAGAAATGTGCGTTTCAAAACTGCAATCCTCGCAGTACTTGGGATACAGGGACTCTTATGGATCCACACAATCTGTTTGCCCTGAACCGTAATTGGGTTATATGTGACGCCAACTATGTTCCCTCTATTTATTATAACTCTATGGCTATAAACAACATATTGTTTGCTATTTTTAAAGATCTATATTTTTCAATTGGATGGCGTTGATTGGACAGCATTTGTGTCTCTCTAGATATAATATAATTGCGACTTTATGAATGCACATGCAGCGTGTTCTCGGATATTATGTTTTTATCTTCAAGTAATTGATGGTTAATTGTTTTAAACATACTTATTTCTACACAACATTTATAGTGGAACTTATTATGAAAACTAAACGGCCAAACCTAATTAGTGATGCATTGTTTAGATGAATAAACCAGTGTTTTTCGTAATTCAACATCATGGCTGTTACATGTTCAATAATAAAATATAAATTTAGTACAGGTATAGATCCCATCTAATCAAGTATTTAGTGTTTCCTCTGAATCTCGGCACGACTTTGCGATAGAAATATACATATTATGATATCTTATGGTGACTAGTCAAAGAACTTGCAAACTCCAACCAAGCAATTATGTTCGTATTGCATCTAAATAATGTGCTGAGGAAAGTGCAATAAACTATAATGACTATACGAAGCTGGGAGGGGATGTGTTTAATCAGTGAGTACATGGTGGCAGGCACTTTGTAGTCAAAATTCTATACAATTATTTATTTCTCCACGAGCCCTTTTCATTAAAAATAAATAAATTATTTGTTTGTAAATCCTCATTAAAAAATTATTTAGTTACACAAAGAGCTGTAACATGAAGATACGTTACTAATGTGAAAAAAAGAGTATATGCATCTATTCTAGAAAATAGACAAGGTCGACACATAAGATGGTCTGTCTTAATGTTATATTGTTTAGTGCAGTGATTTTAAGCCAAAATCTTATGAGTTAAAAAAATCTTAAAAGCATGAACCTTGGTGCACGTATAGTACTTAGCCACAGAGGTAACGTAATAGAAGTCCTCAAAAATCGAACTTGTGCTACAGCAACCATCTTGGAAAATGGCGGTCAGAATCCATTATTATTTGATTTTTGAGAAAACCATGTGACCAATGCCATTTCCTCACG
The DNA here is from genome assembly GCA_022664845.1 of Lepisma saccharinum. Classification (NCBI taxonomy): domain Eukaryota; kingdom Metazoa; phylum Arthropoda; class Insecta; order Zygentoma; family Lepismatidae; genus Lepisma; species Lepisma saccharinum. Next base: position 10,988 of record JAGDQP010058586.1, read on the forward strand.
CTAACGATCTATTTAAGTCTCTAACTGCAACATTTTTTGCTGAGAAAACAGTACCTTTGCGTTAGACAATGAAAAATGTTAAGAAATTAAATATCCCCAGAGGGTATCATGACTTCAAAATCAAGAAAAAACACAGTGTCCGATATTTTACTTATCTTCAAAGAAGCAGAAGAAAGTACTACAGCCACACTGTGGGTATGATATCCGAAAATGGACTTTATTAGAGCTGAAAGAACAGTATACTTTGCACTCCATCTGAATACAGCAATTAGCATATTACCTTTTATCATGCTGCAGGTCATAACTTGTATGACAAAAAGTTCTCATCTCTATGTCCAAAAAATTCCATAGCTAAAAATATATTAAATTGAGTATATGGACAGTTACATAAAAGCATACTGTAATTATAAGTTTTCAGTAATCTTTAATAACTATCATAACCTTTAATATGTTTTCAAACATATTAAAATTTAAGTCAGGATTACTTGCACTTTTACAGTATTTATTTATTAGTGCCGACATTTTGTGTACTGGGGTTATCACTTATGTTATGTCTTCACAGAAAAATATGTAAACGTTTCAGAAAAAGGTTTTGAGAAAAGTTTATGTCGTTGGTATTAATTTCTACTTTCATTGCAAATGCTAAATGAAAATAGAATTTTATGACAATCAGGTTAGCTTTTGTGTCATTTTGTGGTGATGAAATAATGGCCTTAACAAACTAATTTAAAATATATATATGGAAGTGCTGCATAGTTTTTGTGAAAACTGGAAATAAGTGAATATCGGCAGCCATTTTCCAATATGACGATCGTAGCACAACTTTGATTTTTGGAGAATTTTCAAATGCTACTTGGGTAGTAGCTAAGTCCTTTTTGTATACAAAATTCCATGCTTGTAAGATTTTGAAAACTGTTCTAAAGGTTTTTGCTTCTGTAAAAAAATGTGGTTTTCGTGTTATGTTATTTTGTGACTTTGGGACTGGTAAAATAATAATAATAATAATAATAATAAATAAACAGTTATAACAAAACATGATTCATAATTTTATGCCTAAACAAATTTCATGTGAAACTTTCGTTGATGTGATGCTTATTTTCCGCGAAAATAAAATTAAAACTTAATTTTAGCCGCCATTTTCCAAGATGGCAGGCGGAGCATAATTTTCATTTTTGGTGACTTTAGTATGTTACTTTGGTAACCAAGCATCAAAGTTTCATACCAAGTATGCGATATGTACGTCAAGTTTCATGCTTTTAAGATGTTTTAAAATCTAAATTTCATAGAATGTCTACACTCTGTAATGAATCAAATTCACAATTTGTCGAATTAGTTCATTTACTTGTATTTTGAGTGTTATTTTATTGTTTAGGATGGTAGTTTCATCTTCCAACTAAAAGGGAAAGAAATGAGGAACTGAAAGATATCTATCTTTTAGATATTTTGATTATTACAGATTGAACATTCCTGTAATTAAAGAACATGAACGATTCATTTCCATGTTATTGTATTCTAAGGAGTTTACCTACAAAACATGAATTTT
>JAGDQP010058587.1:0-12530 GCA_022664845.1 Lepisma saccharinum
ACCGTCGAGTGTACTATTTGCATCATCCCGTTGTACCCTGCTTAGCCCCGTTGTCCGATTTCAAACGGTAGATGGCACTACTGTAATAACAGTTGAAAGCCTAATGGACGCAAGGACCATGTATGAATGTTGAAGGTCTTATTCCGAAGAAATGGGAATTCAATTTAATTTAATTTTTAATTAAGGCTTTTGGCAACTTTGGCTCAGGCCGAAGAAAGTAAAATCTTAAACAGAAAGTTATCAACAAATGTTATAACTATATTGCAACAGTTTACTAAATGCATATCGTGAGAAAATAATAAATTTCCTCCAAGAATGATATCTGAAAATATGCAGCATCTTACTGGATTTCTACAAAGGCAAATAGGGGGGGAGGGAAATTGTAAGCATAATTTTTCAGGATCAATTTTAACAATAAAAATTTTAAAGTTATACTCAAAATTTTGGAGGGGGTGACCCCTCTATCGGGGCATGAGAAAGGGCAGAACCCTATGTGACATATCAAATCAAGGCACTTCTGTTGTTGCTGTTTGAAAATCTTAATGTAGTAAAATAATAATAATAATAATAATAATAAAAGAAAATTCGTTATGCAAACCTGCACATAGAAACACAAGTGAAGACGCTAAAGTAGATATACTAGGACAACAATTCAAACAGATATCTACATTCGGTAGGTCCGGGGTCGATATCTATGGCGTGCCTGAAATTTTTCCGTGTTTTGTTGTACCAGGTAAATACGGGGATGGTACTTTATAACTAGGTCACCTGTGGTCGACTCCCTCACTTATCACTCAGATATCTGCAGACTCTAAACATTTAAATTAATCACGTAGCAGGTCATGGTCACATCTCTAGGGGTTTCCTTGCTGCTGTGTAGATAACCCCTCAGCATAGCGCTAAAATATCTCGTGAGACTACCATTATAAATTGTACTAAGCTTCTCTCTGGACTTTTTTTTCTGTAAGAACTATGGTAGCCTGCTGGTCCGATACAATCTTGTACTCAGGTTAGGTAAATTTACTTTGGAAACAGTAAATATTTTTTTTAATCCCATCTGCGACCTTGTACATGTAAACTTTATTGATACAATGGTGGACCATTTATCGTAACTCCGGAATTTTTTGACTTGCTTTCTTTTCTTGTTGTTTAAATTTCTTACATTAGGGTAACAGGTTAATTTAATCTAGTTTTCATTAATCTTGATTATACTAGGTTAGGATAAGTTTGATTGAAGTGTGCTTACCCTAAAGTGGTTTTGTTCCCGTGAAAACAAAGCATGAGTGGGGTTAATAATTCGAGAATACTCGGTCAGATGTTTTTGTTATTTTCAACGTTATCAAATTTAATGTAACCTGAAGAGAAGCTGACAAGCTCTACACGAGTGGATCATCCATTTACTCCTAAACCAAGTACTTTCCTTTTCTTAAGAGTCTACATGCTATTGTTGGCATGAGGTTTATATTAATTCGTAAATTTATAAACGTGGTTTTTCTACCGTGTACAAAATCCAATAATACCGTTTCTCATTAAATACGACAACGCCAAGAACGTGATGCAACCTTCAAATAACAAAAGTAATTTATTTGGGGGTTTACTCGATTATAATCACTGCACGACCCTATGTTCTTAATTTTTTCATGGAATCTCATGTCTTTCATATTCTCGCTTGAGACTAAACACGCTACGTTAAAGCAAGGTTAGGCTAGATTGCATCAAATACGATCAGTTGCTTGCGTAAGGGATAAATGTATCCCTATTATTTAGGATAAACTTTACTTCTGGGACCCCAGGTTCCGCCAGCTATTAAAGACATATGTACGGTTTCTACGTCATTCTCTTCCAAATAATTTAAACTGACACTTCTATAAAACCTAATAACAACCAGAAAGTATTATGAAAAATTTTCTCATTATTATTTCGTTAAATACGCACTCTAGTTTATCCACAGATGCGGAGCTACATGAATGCTTCGTATGGCGCGTGGTTATGCTTCAAAATCACGGACTACAGTGTCGAAAGAGCAAAGATAGGTTAGAGAAATGTAATGTGAGACATTTTCATTACACGTTATGCACATTGCCTTTAACACTCCAACGTACTTTCCGCTCTTCAACTCTCATTTCATAATTTGAAACTGTTTTATTTTGCGTTTCAACTCTTCCACACGCTTTGCAAACATTACATTTCTCCTGTAAATTTTACACATTTAGGGCCCCCAAAGTAAAATTTGTCCATTATTTCTAATGAAACTGACCTGAAATCAGTTATGTATCGCGTGGGCCACAAATCACCGTAAGTCATAACAACTGGTTTCCACAAACGATTGCATTTATTAGCGGAAATTTATCGAACTATTAAGAAAAGTTCATTAACGTTTAAAGAAAAAACTAAAACACACACACACAAACACACACATATTTAATATCTTCAAATCAACACAATACTTGTTCCTTCTTCAAATATGGCTTCTAGCCGCACAAGCTGTGGATACGTTCCATCCAAGTGTACACAAGATGTGCCGTCGATACACACCCTTCATTACGCCCTACGCCGCTCAATTCGGATAACAATAACGGCGCATCAAACGGTACAACGGCATAATCAAGGGTGATAAATGGTGCATTCGGATGGACCTTAAGACATAAATAGTATTTCGCAACCTATGAACAATGTTAGCGGTAAAATGCAAATCGATTAAGGCACATAATAATCATCCCAGACCATTTAGGTATTTCTTCTCTTGCGTGTGTGTAAAAATATCACATCGTATTGTGCCATCAAATATAGTAATTTCTGCAGTAAATAATTACCCAAATACATTATCTTTGTTATCTTTTCAATTTTCAAAATGCAGAGTAGGAAAGAGGCGACCGATGATTTCGCCGTTTTGAGATGGTCATCACTAACTTGTGCAAGTACAGAAATTTGACCTAATCTGGACTCACCCTTAGGTTCAGAACGTCATCGGGACAAAACTATAGAAACAGTGATACCCCCACACCAAAGCAGTTGACTCGTAGATACTTACTCAGATTCAAACCCCGCGACCGATCATCCTGGCTGAGTTTTTCCAACGTTTATCTCGGTTTCACCATGCGAATGCCAAGATAGAACCATAAGGTCTTGGCCGCTACCGTACCAATCCTCCCACATCTCTATCCCAGTCAGAGTTGCCTAAAAGTCATAAATAAACAGATTATAATGACTAATAACCCCATAATCTTCTTTGTTATTATTCTGCTAACGCTAGAGTGAATATGCGTAGGATAAGACAGTGACAGTATATTCTGATCAACGCAATTAATCGAAATACAATAAAAGTCCGATAGACCGGCATCCAACAGTCCGCATCGCCCGATTGTTCGGCACCATACCAGGTTTTCTTTCTACTGTAAACGCTTGTGAACGACAGTTGAAAGCGCTTGGCGCGGTTCGGAACCACTCGTAAGTGTCCACTACGCGTCTGCTACTGTTAGACGCAATCAGCATTGTTCGGAATCAATCGGAAGCGTTCGGACTTTATTCGGATGTCACCACACAGGTCCAAGCATGTGCATTCAGCTCATTTTCATGTACGTGTAAACTAAATGTGTTAATTAAAAAATTGGTACTGGCCTAATTTTGAGCTAAAGTTACCTAATGATTCTACTAATTCACATTTTACTGCAAAACAACGTGTTACAGCTGTTCTCGCTGTACGGCTTAGCCTATACCAGTAGTAAGAGGTACGGTGCGATAGTCCGGCATTTTCGGTAATTCGGCACCGGACGTGCCGGACTATCGAACTTCTACTGTACTGGCCTTTATTAACGTGAGCAATAAAACTAGACCGCCACAGAGTGGGATAGATGTTGTTGGAAGGTAGTCGGTCGGGTTCTAGTTTGTAGGTACCATTCCGGCCTTTGCCTGGTGCGTCTGAGAGGGAAAACCCTGGATAAATTAGAATTTGCGGCAGCTGAGATCGTTCCCAGGACCTTCTGATGGCTAAACAGACGCTCCACTAACTTTGCTACGCTCGCTCGGTACAACCTACACTACAGATGATCGTTCATGATAATGAATACTTAATATTACAAAAAGGATATTACGTTCTTCGTTATTGCACTGAATATAAACGAATTTCACGTTTATTTACGCATTTCTGCTCGCTTGAGTACATACAAACACACAAGATCATAGCAATAATTATTACTATTTAAAGGTGTAGTGTATGATACTACATGCCTACAATTGTTTGATTTAATTTCTAAATTATATTTTTTTATTGAGCAATTTCTCTGATAATTTAATCTCGTATTTGGCTACCCTGTGCGAATCGCTCCCTCGGTTTGGTTCCGCGATGTAAGTGATTGCTAGCCACTGTTTCGGTTTGTCTCGCTGCATGTGAAGGTCGGCTTGTCTGCAGCTACGACTTGGATTCGTTATATTTGATTATAGACTTTGGTTGCTGCTGCGAAATAATTGTGGTTAAATCCGACTTCAAAGTGCTTGAATGCAGGCTTAGTATAATTTATTAATATTAATTTAATAATAGTAGAAGTAAACTGTTGTTTTGAAGTAATATTATTAGCTAATATTGTTTTTGAAAATAAATTACTCAGTCACGTTATTTCTCGGAAGAAGTTAAATGTCGAATGCCGTTTCATGGGGCATTTGAGAAATTACGATAAATCAGTTACTGTTGTGAATTAAATAATCGAGAGTAATATCTTATGCTTTTTCGTGAGTGAAACTAAATTATTTCTTAAAAGAGAGTTGGATTTGATTTCAGTTTATAGTAAGTTAAATCTCCAGATAAAACATTTTGGTATTTTCCTATAGTTCACATTGAGAAGGTACAACCTTCCGTTAGGTGTCAACGAGAACTTACGTGGAGGTAAAGTAGGGTGTATTGGATTGCAATGGCATCTGTTTCTCCCCTTTCCCCTTCTCTATTTTACTTTCCACTTGTGCAGAAGACAGCGGAAGTGAGAACGTGTGTTCTGGTGACGTTGGCTTGAAGGCCATTGATTTGTCATTGCGTGTATAGGCGTGTATTTCCTGAAGAAAAGATTCATTCCACCCCCACCCCCTTCTATATTTTGCTCCTTACAACTTGTTCAGCATAGTGTGGAGGTAGTGAGTGACCTTCTGATTAGTTTTGTGAAAGGGTGGTTGGTTTCTCCGCCCCTCCTTATACGTCTGGTTGGGACGCTAACTAAATTTGGTTAAAAATATTGTTTCTTAAGTAATTAATTTCATAGAAGCTTATCGAGAATTAATAACCTAAATTTAAAGTCCTGTGTTTAATTCCTAATTTAATCTTCGGATTTTGACGGAACTTTGAAATAGCAAGCGCGTTTGAAGTAAACAGCGATCGAATAATCTGTGGAATCTTAATTAATTTAACTAGTTGAAGAGTTGTTCAATATAAAGTCAAATCTATTTCATGATTTTGTTTGACGTTTTAGAAAGTTAATGATTCAACTCATATGTGTAAATTATGGAAATAAAGTTGTTCTGATTTATTTAAATAAGTTGTCAGAATTTGATTTCATTTGATCTAATTAACATCATAAGTTTAGCATACTTTCCTATTAGTTCGTTTTGCGCGAGCGTCCTGGGACTCCTTAAATGTCCGCCCTGTTGCATCGACGTTCACTTAAATCAAGATTTTTAATTATTTGAACTCCGAGTGAATATCGGGCAAGTGCGGTTACAGATGCAAAACAAAGAGTCGGAGTTTTCTCGTAGGCTAACTATGTTTGATTTAGGAGTTTTATTTGATTAATGCTAAGACGCACTGTTGTATGCAAGTCGAGATTGTAAACAAAGCTTACTGCCTACACGAGCGGACTGATTCAGCGTAATAGGTTGCGCTTTAGATGTTTGGAATGACAGTAAATGCCTGTAACAAGAATTAATTTGTTTGTGTATTGAGTTTTAATGCTTACTAATCATTATATTGTTTTTATTTTGAAAATTTTGAACTTTAGGGGCTGTAGTTCAGTTCCTGTACATTGGAATTAAGCGAATTTGTTAATATACAGTCTAGAGACTACCTAGAGTCTTTTCCTGTCGAAATCTGGACTTTACAAAAAAAATGAGTTGTATATGGTAAACCGGGGTAACTCGGGGTAAATAGTAAAATTTGAATATCTCGGGTTCTGAGTGTGTTAGGGCCTCTTTTCGAATTGTTTTCGATTACGTGCGATGTTCTACATCGTTATAAGTCATTTAGAACGATATGGTTTGGAAACTTAAAGTTTTAAAGTGGTCAACTTTCTTGATTTATTTTTGCGTGATTGCGTCGGAGGTGGATTGTCATCTTGTATATTGGATTCACTTGTAAACGTGTTTGAAATTGAATTTAATAATTTGGATTGCAATTTAAAACTTTTTTTGTGTGTACTTTGTTCCGAAATTATCCGGACTTGTTTGAATTTGGAAATTACTTCGCTTTGGTTCAAAATTAGTTCGTTTTGCGCGAGCGTCCTGAGACTCTTTAAATGTCCGCCCTCTTGCATCGACGTTCACTTCAATCAAGATTTTTAATTATTTGAACTCCGAGTGAATATCGGGCAAGTGCGGTTACAAAGGTGATATTGTCATCCGTTCGTAGCTGGGCGATTAAGCAGGAGAATAGCAAAGTGCTTCACGCCTAGAATTCACACAAAACGTCTTCAGTTAGCAGGCACCTTTTCAATCACCATTCGACTGGCGTGTCTGACTCTGTTAACCAGCGCCTCCTCCACTAAAGCCACAAAGGTCACATTATGACGTCATGGTCAAGCGGCAATACGAGACACGAGTTTCTGCTACCCGCTTTCCTTTTAAGCATTCTCGTCCCTACACTCACTCACTAGACTCAAACATTTGTTGCCCACCCACATCAAATCAATTCTAGTTAAGTTACTGGTTGGTGATTTACTGTTTACATGTGTTATTAATATGTAGTGGATTATAGATGAACAACAGTTATACCATTACAAGATTTTATGCCATGTGTTCCTTATAAAGCTGTTAATCAATTGGAAATTATAGTAAATTAGGGCAAATTGTAAAAAAATATACACAATTTTTTTATATGCTTTATTTGTTTGGTACATACCCTGTTGTCATCAAATGCAAATAGTGTTTTATTTTGGAAGAAGATTTAGGATTCATGAATTTGCATTTACACAGGAATCAATTAAGCCAATGCGTCAATAACAATTACTTCTACTAGTGTTATTTAGGAGGGACACAGTTATAATTATTGAGTGTGCCGTTTTTGGGGAGAGGGAAAGCATACTTTGATAGATAAAGGGGATGTAAGTTGCTATACAAAGGAACTTTAGTCAAGGGCCTTTGAAATGACACTAAAATATGTTTATAAAATTTAATTTTTGTTAATACTATAACGTGTTATATAAGGAAAATAAAACAAAGCAAAATTTACAAAGATGTTATTTTTTAGGTAAATAAAGGATATCTTGGACATTTACCATTCTTGTACAAAAAATTATAGTGGATAAAGCTGGTATTACTTTAAGTATTAAACGTTATGGTGTAGAAACTTTGTAATGTAGCAAGAATGTAAGTAATAAAACAAAGTTGAAAAAAAAAGTACAAATTCAAAAAGCTTTATCTTACTTACTATGGCTTACGGAACTTCTAAGTTCATCGTGACAGTTACAAACATCCTTCCTGGGCAAGATCAAGCCAGGTTTAATCATAAACAAATCGTTCTCGAAGATCCTTTCTAATAGGCCTATTATTCTCTCAGCGACTTTTCGGTTTTCCCAACGGACTCCATTCCTCCAGCTTTCCAACCCTGAAGGAATGTTCCCCTTATACCCTACTTTTGTCGTCACCATTGATTTATAAGTCTTACAACAGCGGGTGATTAGTACGGTCCATGGAGCTCTTCATTATGCAGTCTCCTCCTTTCACCAGTCATCTCATCCAATTTCGGCTCGAATAACTTTCTCAAAACCTTATTTTCAAACGCCTGTAATTTATGTTCACAGTTCAGTTACAAGGGTTGCACTCCAATTTTCGCAACCTGAAAGTATTACCGGCAGAATAACTATCCTATGCATTTTCGATTTCAATTTACTTGAAATTAATCGCGAGGGTGAAAGTTTCTGGACTGAATAGAACCATACGTTGCTCGATAATAAGCGACTTTTTTATTAATTCCGTAACCTCGTTTTTGCTTGTTACTTATGCTCCCAAGTATTTAAATTTATTTACTTTCTCTATGATCTCATCCCTAACTATTATTTTGTTATCTCCTTGTGTATTTCGGCTTGTTATAATGCATTTTGTTTTCTCTACGTTTACCTGTAGACCTATTTCATCGTGAGCTTCTACTAAGACCTCGGTTTTACTTTGTAGTGCATCTATATCCTCCCCTATTAAATCTACACCGTCCACGTATACTAACAATTGGTGCAAGCTGTTCAATGTTAGATCATTTTAAGAATATCTTATTCTAAAGCAAAGTTTAACAGTAGTGGTGATAAGGCACCACCTTGTTTCAATGCGCTGCGAATATCGAACTGACGTATTATTGCCTACACATATTCTGCTTATGGGGTCGTTGAGAAACATCCTCACTAGCTATTTTTTTTTCTATCTTTCTTTCTTTTTTTTGGAATTCCAAATCGTACCAGGATACTTCGTAACTTTTCTCTTTTCACAGAATCATCTGACTTCTCGAATAGCTTGGGAACAGTCTAATTGTATTTTTACTTCTTCCCTGAGATACCGGTATTTTTCTCAAGCCGAAAATCTAGTCCAACGTGAATCTATTTATTCCAAATCCACATTGGTGATCTCCAATTATTTCATCTACGTATATAGCTGGGCGTGTTAGCAGTATATTACTTAGTACTTTGTAAACTGTTGGGAGTAACGAGATTCCGCGGTAATTAATACAGTCCGATTTATCGCTTTAAAAAAAATCAATAGTATTATTGAGGTTTTCCATTCTTTGGAAGCTCCTGCTTTCTTTATATAGCACTTACAAAATGATGTAGTTCCTTGACTAGAGGCGTTCCTTCCTATTTAATTCAACTGGCATGTTATTTATTCCTGTTGATTTTGAAAATCATCAACATTTTGACCTCGATCTCGTTAGATTTTAGTATGCACGGTCTAGGAGAGAAAATAGTACAGTATGTTTTCCTTGTTTCAAAATTTGGTTTATTAAGTAGCATGATATTCAGTGTTCGTTCATTTTAACTATCTCATATTCGTTACTTTTTCTTCGTTTCCTAAATTAATATTTTACTCAGAAGGAATACTCGCCAGGTGTCAGCCCGATTTTGATTAAAATTCATAGCATGCATAGTGTCTAGGTAAACCTTCACAGCCAAAATTAAAGGTGGTATGGTCAACAAATAACGACCAGGGACCCGAGAAAGATTGATCGCAAAGAGCGAGTAAACCGAATACAGAGTACTGAAAACGCCTTTTCTGTTATACACTGTTACATATATTCAAAGCAAATGGCTATTAATGGATACTAGACACGAGGTGATACATGCTGGGTGGTATGACGACAATGGCAACCATCTTGACTATGCTTCAAAATTTTTAAATGGTAAGTGGGTCATGTGGTATAACAATCTGTGCTGCAGTGGTTCAAGAAACCCAATGCTCAAGTCAGTTTAGCATAACTGTAATACTGCACGACAAAATGGCACATGAAATTGACCTTGAGAATGCGTGAGTCGAATGATGAAAATTGTTTTTGTTGAAACAGTTGAAAGAACGAAACCAAACGGCTACAGAAGAGGTACTGTTATGTGGGAATATATGATCCTCCTGGACGCAACATGAAGTGCACTATAAAGTTTTAAATAGACTAACATAAGTCGAATGTCCCAATTTCAAGAAGATAAAATTGAAGGTGAATGTGACATTCTCCAGGTCAATTTCACATGCATTTTTTTCGTACAGGATCAGAGTTATGCCAAAACTGACTTCGTCATTGGGTTTCTTGGAACATTCCGGCACAGATTGATGTATCATATATGACCCAGTTACTATTTAAAAAGTTTGAAATATAATCATGTATGCATCTTTCAAGATGGCGGTCATTGTTGTCATATCATCCAGTGTGTATCGCCTTATGTCCACTATCCATTAATATCCATTTGCTTTCAATATATATAACAGTTTATATAAGAAAAGCGTTTTCCGTACTCTGTATTCGATTTACTTGCTCCCTACTTCCATGTTTCTCGGGTCCCCTTTCGTTATTTATTGACGACAGCACCTATAATTTAGGCAATGAATGTTTCACTAGGCACTGTATCTACATATTAATTTTCATCAAAATAAGGCTCAATCGCCTGGCGCGTGTTCCTTGTCAGAGATGGTTACAGACGAATTCAGTTTACCTTATTTAAAATAAGAATCCAATCAAAATGTCTTTTAACGTTGAGTGTAGTGTTATTAACGTCCTCAACGAGTTTTTGAGCTTCTAAGGACGGGATATACAGTTTTTGGTAAAGTGGGCTCCAAACCACTAAGTTCAATGGACGCTGGTGGGATTTGAACCCGTGATCACACGCACAGAAAGCGAGTGCTCTAACCTCAGCCACACCGAGGTCTTTTAATGTTGAAGTTATTACGTTTTTATATACTTGTGTTTCCATAATTAATAGCGTGCGTCCACACCCACATACACAGACACACACACACACATACATTTTTGTTTTGTTTTCTTTCTAACGCTTTGCGTCCCAGGTTGGCTTTATAAGAAGTTGGTCACCCTAAAATATACAGTAATGGGTACTGGGTGGAAGGCGCTTTCTTCTGCAGGGTATATTCTTCATGACTGCAATCTCGAAGTCCATCATATTGAATCTCGATTGATTTTCTTAAATGGGAGAGGGTTGTGTAATATGGGCCAGAATTTTACGAGAAATACATCTCGTTTTGTTCTATGCGTAGATGCCACAATGTGAAAGACAAGAGTATGTAACGCAAGCTCGGGATAGTGATACAATAGCCTGGAAACACCTATTTTGCCTTGAAATAACGACGGAAATGAAACCCATTTACGTACATATCTATATCGATAGGACACTATACTCAGCAACAATGTGTATACATTTTGTTTCATTTTCGTACCCATGACTGTGTATTTTTTTTCATTTCTTTCAGCAATTAAAAATATATATATAATGGTATTTCAACACTTTTATATCACTCTCCAGAGACTATTGTATCACCAATTTTCTTCAACCACTGTCCAATGGAACCTAATATTTTACACAGTAAGTCAGTTTTGTGGCAAGGAGTTTCGGTTTATCCATCATAAACTCGTATTTACGACGTTCCGAATTTTACTTCATAGGAGCTAAGCCCTTCATTTTTTGTATGATTATTCTCAATGTCTGGCGTATATGTAATATATATTTGCGATCGACACATGACAGTGTTGCTATTGTCCCACAAAATTCAAACAAATGCATTTTTCATATTTTTCTTCTTTTTTTACGGGTTATTCACAGGGGCACAAAAGTTACCTTGGTGGAATATGTGTCTCATAAGCCATCCAACAAGGCATCGTTCATGTCTCTGTGACGATTTGGGGTGTCGCTAGGGCTGCCAACGTCAGGGTAGATCAAAGTCCTTCGAAAAATATATATACAGGGTTCTCGTAGGTACGAAGTTCAGAATTTTTATCTCTCTTGCTATTGTCCCTTCACCCTTCAATTTTTCCAATGTCTTGCGTACATGTGACAATATTGTTTTCGTCTTACAGCAAATAGCAGTATTGCCAGCGTCCCACAAAGTTCAAATATATGGTTTTCTCTTATTATAAAATATAAATTAAAAAAGGTAAATTCAATACCCTCCACCATTAACCCCATCGCAAACCCAATGATCATTACAGGATAACACTAGTTAGTATATTTATTTATTTTTATGCTTGTAGCTCCTTTGCGGGGAAATTGCCCCCAAAATGCTGTGGGGGGAGAGGGAACTAAAGCACCCAATTTTGCCTTCCCGGCCCCTCCGTCTTTGGACCTCGGATATAGATGAAATGCACATCGTTGGAAAAATTCATTGTTATTGAATAGATTGACACCTATGTCATCGCTCTAGGTTAATTAGGAGCTGAGCTACTGAGGTCTAAAGTGCTGGTTCAGCCCTTGAGCCGTTTGGCGTCAAAGGTAACAACCCTTTCTGTTTCAAATTCGTTTAAAACATTTTGTTTTAAACATTCCAACCCAGTTCTCTGCTAACACTGGTAACAGAATCAACAAGAAACAGATGTAGTTATAAATCGAGCGACCAAGTAACCTGCACAGAAATGAAAGTGGCCTAATGTGTGGCAGGGTTAAAAGAAGTAGCGGACTATGCTGATGAAAGTCAGACACACGGCTGCAAAGAGGATAGTAATACAGGCGTCTGATAGCCCAAAGAGCTTAGGAGCTGTTACGCCACCATTTTTTTGTTTTAATATTTCAGATGCCTGACAGTGTTTGCGGTAAAGTAAGGATTATTATTATTATTTTAATGTATAAAAAAGGGTCATGCAT
>JAGDQP010058589.1:1015-12530 GCA_022664845.1 Lepisma saccharinum
TTAAAGTAATGCCTGGAATTTTAATAATGGGTTTTACATTCCCAGTACTAATTATGCGCATGCGATATGCATAATTTTTGGGTCCCAACAGGCTGAAGGTTATCATTTCCCACCCAACAGGTATTTCATCAGTTAGCTGCCCGAGATAATTTCCGATGTTAAGTAGAGGTCTCTCATTCTTTCCATGGATGAACGTGATAGAATCCGTTTCCACGTACAGGAGTCTGGCACAACCTACGGTTTCCATCAGTACATATAGTTTTAATCGTGCCCATGATATAAACGCAGCAAGACAGACGTTGGAGAATGGAAGCGGCTTATTTTCATTCTCCTTATCCTTATATGTGACAATAAGGTTTTTATCTCCCACGGGAACAACGGATACCTCGTGTTGAGGAGACAGTTGGAGTTTCAAGAAAGCTTCACTGTCCTTAACAACGTTGGTGTGTCTAAGATCAGTGCGTTTCCCCACTTACGATATAATGAATTTAGAAATAATTTTGAAATATAACGTAACCCAGCGTTGTGTTTCACATTATTATAATTTATACGGCTATTTTCGTGCTCCTCATAGTCGTGAATGTAGCTTTGTTTTTCCTCTTCTGTTCCGCACCCATTAGGAAATCCACTAGCTTCCTGCTTCATTGTCAGGAAACTTCCTACGTACTGATCGAATAGGCCTTTTTCCAGTCCAAATTCCGAAACTTCGTGGGTTTCTTCAATTTTATACCCGCATGATATCGCTTTCTTTAGTTCTGGCAAGCAGAACGTACCCTTAAATATCCGTTGTTCCTCCGAATGCGAACAGTTTCCGTTATGATGTTCCTCCATACATGTTCGACACAATCCAAACATGAGTCTGGAATTCGAACTGTATGGAAGAACTGCACTTTTAAATTTCTCGGAGGTAGTACAGTGAAGTCTATAAGTCCGTCGACGGTGTCTAGAGCGGGAAATTGTTTACGATGTACCCTGGGCATACCAACCGGAAGTGGCTGGAGCGCCATTACCCATGGATACAGAGAAGTAATGTCGAGATAAGATTTTTTTTCCGATTCACTTCACTTGTATACTGAGCGCAAGCATTCCGTTTTGCCGCCTTTAAACGCGCTATTTGGAATAAAGACCTCATCCCGGGGGCAGCGCAGTGTTTTTGAATAAATTCCTGAATGGTCTTGCCCTTTTTTACTTTAGCGTCCCACTCGCATTCCCAGATTTGGACAACTTTGTATCCTAATCGTCGTATATACTCTCATTTACGTATCGTACATTCGTACTTTTGTTCCATACCTTCTTCCCCATCAATGACACTATGCCTCAGGCTGGGATAACACTACCTGCAAGCATGTGTGTAACACCCATCGAATTCCCAAATTGTGACTTCTTTGTTTAATTTATCTTCATAATAACCGTCCGCGTTGTAATGTCCCATTTTGAACTCTCTTCCATTTCCGCTGTGACGTATTTCAACACCTGTTTTGTGGGACATATATTCCAGCCACTGTAGGGCCTTTTTGCTTTGGCGGTCTTGATGTTGAAATCCTAAGGGTGGAAGGACGGCTATGCTGTCTTCCTTAATATAGAGGGTGCGAAACATGCGTATAGCAAGACCTGCTATTGTCGCAGCCGATAAGGAACACTGTATTCAATTCGTTCGGTCTTCGATAATATTACTGAATTTAACGACAGCACTCGTTAAAATTTTCACGTCATATCTACAATATTCAAGTAGTTCTCTCTGCATGTCGAATATGTAGTTGGGATCTGCACTACATTCACTTTGCCATTCCGTTACTGCCTTGGCGTTATCAACACTTTTGCTCGGAATGTCAAACCAATCAAGATGCGGAATTCGACCGACGTAATCTTGATTTTCATCCGTATTTAACAAATATGGGAATTCACCCTTCTTTAGGTTATTTTCTAACCCGAAAGTCTTGGGTAAATTACTGTTTGACTGACATATACAGGTAACCTTTTCGAACGAAGGGCGTGTTACCAAAACGTGTTTTATAAACTCAGCCACCGTTTTATACGCGTAATCACGACTACCTTAATTTCCTGCATCTCCACAGTTGATGCATGCGGCGTTTTCATCAGTATTGTTCCAACATTTATTACAACGATGGCTTAAATTAACTAAATTCACTTCGTTCTCTCTTTCACCCTTCGTATTAGGACCAAGAAGGTTGGTTACAACATCAAAAGTGATAATTAAATATTTATCAAAATGTTCAGGCTCCACTTTACTCACGAAACAATTATAGCCAGGCAAAACATGTTTCTCACATAAATGACACAGTGTTTCGCCGCAAATATCAGTCGTCGACGCATATCCGTAAGAACGCGACACGTGGGACATTCAACCACATCATCACATATTGCCCTGTTGCGCTTTGACGCAAGTTTATGGTTTTTAAAACAGGTCAAAGAAGGGAAAAATCTTTTACATTTTGTACATGAATATTTTTCTCGTTCTGCCTGTTCAATCGTGCGAAACTGTTCACACCAACTGCATTTATAAGCGCACTTGTGGTACAAAGGGTCATTATACCACTGCAAGCAATATTTACAATATGAATGTACTCCTAAATACGTTCGAATATAGGGAATCATACTATAATGCCTATTTCTGTAATGTAGATAGAGCTGCTTAGGTGCCGGTGGACCTGCATATAATTTGCGAATTTCTATTGTATCCGGATCTTTTTCATATACTACAATTTGAAAGTTGAGTAGTAGATGATGTTGGTAAAGATTCACTTCTCTTAACATCCATGCATTTATTCCTTCAACCTAAACGCCGACATCCTGACTGAACTCATTGGCCCATCCATATATTCGGATTTTTTTACATTTTGTAAATTTTGTACTTCCGCGTACCGGCGCAAGGCACTGGCTTTAGCTAGGACCAAACTTTAAGGCAGGTAGTACACATCGTTTGGAGGAATGGTGATTCTTGCTAAAAGGAAAAGACCTTTATCCATTAACTTCTCCACGAGTGGAAGTGGATCTCCTTGACCCAAGCGTAAACTCACCCAGTGTAATATTATGAGGAGTTGGCCGAAAAGAAAAGCTTCATTTGAATTTAATACATTTTCCAATGTGCGTAAAATTACATCGGGTGTAAGTTCATCCCTTAATCGCCATGCCACATATAGGGACCTATCCACAATGGTAGATGTACTACTCTCAATGGTAAGACCCACATATGCATCACGGGGAATGTCCGAAATGATATGCCTTAAGGCAAAGGAGAACAAATTCGTCACGTAAAGTTCGAGATCTACTACGTCCACTCCATCAACGTTCTCCAAATACAATTCCCTCTCCTCCATTCCAAACTGTGGATATCGCCGGCATCTGCTCGATATAATTTTAAAGTTATCATTATCGGTCCCGGACATATGGTCCATCACAGGATACCAGTCATGCTATAATGGTGGTGCGGCACCATTCATTTTTTCTAATGCCCTTTCCACTTCGTCTTCCACATTCGCAGGAGTAATATCGCGATGGTGATCATTATCTCGCGATGTGCCTGCTTCGGGATGCATATTAATTTTATCATCGTATTCTTCAGCGAGTGTACGGTTAGAATTAGATGCCAAAGTAATATTCATCTCTCTATGATTCCCCTCAACAGTAGATGGGGAAGGAGGTGCCAGCATATCCGCTTCGCGTTGGAGGTCTAGTGCAATCTTTTTTATGCACTCTTCTATACATGCATATATTCATATATGCATGCATATATTCATGTGTACATAGTGTGTACAATATATACACATGATGAAATACATTTTCAATAAAAAATCAGATTATTGTGTTTAAAACGCGATTCAAGTAATCCTGAACATCATACTAAAAATGACGACAAAAATTGTTTACTTTTTTCTATGGAATTAGGTCCCAACAAAAATTTCGACGAAAAAAAATATTTTTTCATGATATGCTCAAAATTCAGTTCTTCTCATGCTAGGTCATATATCCAAAGCTGACATCGCCCAACTATTTTTCACAGTGTAATTTCCATTTCATCGTACCAAAGCTGTTGTATTTTTTTATCCATCCATTTTGTTAATGTTCACTTACCAACACCAGCAAGGTTAACAATTTCAACATAAGTGTCAATGTTATGTCGTAAAGTATAAACATGTGCAGGTATATTTTCGTTCTGAAAAGCATATTCAGCACAAATGTAAATAACAACATTAATAGTCATAGTATAATCAGTAACCTAATTTAATACTTTATTCACAAGGCAGGCGCTCAATGGAAGTTCAAATGTATATTGCCGCTTCTTTTTTACTTTCTTTAATCTCTGGTAGTTATAGCTCGACAACCTGCAATGACAAAAACATAGACATACCGACTTTAGTATATTTCACATATATATTCATTCAATGTGTATTACATGTATATTTGATAATTTATTTACAAGACAACCTAAAGGGAGTTTTGTACAACAACTACTTTTGCACTTTTAGGCTCTCTACAGGTGTGTACTTCTTATCATAAACCCTTCTATTACTTTGTACCTCATTCTCCGTTTTGTAGCAGTTCACTCTGATGAAAATCTAAAGGGCGTATTCTAATGTAATTACTTTGGCAATTTTAGTCTTTGTAAAACAAATGTACAGGTGTGTAAGTCTTATCACAAACACTTCTGTTACGTGGGACATGTTTCCCCACCCGTTTTCTAAAGGTAAATAGTGCGTACATATGTATAAAACAGCTCTTTCTTACATAAAACAAATCATTCATTCATATACGTACCTAGAACTACTCTTGACCAATGCTGCCTTAACCGATGGTTAGCTTCAACAAATCTTTTTTTCCAATCTGTAATGAAAGCAAAACAAATATCAAGGCATTCGTTTTCTGTTGTACTATGCTGTATTTTATTCAAGGACCCTTGTGTTGATTACAAGAGTAAACGTTGCCTTCCTAAGAATTAAACCCCTCTTCTTCTTCCATCCCAGACCTATCCGTTTTCTAATGTAAACAAACTGTTTGAACTTTCTTTCTCTTTATATATATATATTCTTGTTTTCAGACTTTTAGGTACCTCTGGTTCACGTTCTCTTTGTAATGTAACAGATAAGTCCATTGTATATCGATCTATCTACCTATATATATATATAAATGTATTAATATATATGTATCTATAAATGTATATGTATATATATATATAAAGGTATAAATATCTATCTATATATATGTATAAATATCTATATATATAAATGTATAAATATATATCTATATATATATGGGTGTGTAAATCTATATATATATATATATGTATATATCTATATATACCATTTTTTCAATCTTTAGGTAATTTTAGATCCATCCCACCCTCCGTAACATTCCACACATCAGTCTATAGTGCCATACACCTACTAAGACATTTACAAAGTGTTTCTCATTGATATCAAACAGGTCACCTGTCTCCGTCTTACATTGACTATGCATTTCATTGGGTTTTCTGTACTCACACGGAATATATAATTCCAAGAGAGCTCCTAATCTTCGCTCCACACACTTTTGCCTCTGTGTTAGAGAGCTCAAGTTTATTAAATTTTTAATAACTATGGGTCACACTACATATCTCGTGCAAACTCCTGTCTTCCTTTTAGAAAACTCAAGTTTACAAGATATTCAATGAATGTGCATTTATCAATTCCACTAGGGCAATGCCGGGTCAACATCTCCGCTTCGAGACCTACAATTTACAAGTTATTCAATAACTACACATTTCCCAGGATTTTCCAGAGTTCCACTAGGAAAATGCAGGCGACACAAGTTCTGGTCACCGTTTGGAGATCTCAAGTTTAAAAGATATTCACTGTCAGAGCATAAGTGGCGAGCTGGTACTTGTATTCCGAGTCCAGGTCACCGTTCCAGACTCCTCTTTTGATCTTGGAAACGTGTAGTTTAGAAAATATTCCTTGACTACACATTTCCAGAGATTTTCCTCAGTCCCACTAACATTTGCAGGACCTGATCACCATTTGGAGTTCTCAAGTTTACAAGATATTCACTATTAGAGCGTAAGTGGCAGGAAACATGTAGTTTAGAAAATATTCCTTCACTACACATTTCCAGAGGTTTTCCTCAGTCCCACTAGTCATTTGCAGGACCTGATCACCATTTGGAGATCTCAAGTTTACAAGATGTTCACTGTCAGAGCGTAAGTGGCGGAAAACATATATTTTACAAAATATTCCTTGACTACATATTTCCAGAGGTTTTCCTCAGTTCAACTAGACAAATGCATGGAACATGGTTCTGGTCACCGTATGGAGATCTCACGTTTACAAGATATTTACTCTCAGTGCTGGCTGGTACTTGTATTCCGAGTCCAGGTCACCGTTCCAGACTCCACTTTTGATCTTGGAATTCCTTTACTATACATTTCCCACCCAGTACCAAAAGATATGTGTCCCTCCCTCCCTCCTTGTCTTAAACAATTCCATTTACACGTTATGTACTATTTCCAGGGTATTTCTCGGGGTTTTTTATTCATTCTTAAGATATATGAGGGAATAGTACCTATATTACCTTCACTTCCCCTACCTTCCCCATTCCTCTCCTTCTTTCAGGGATCCAATGTACAAGTTCTTTATCATGTGTCAACGTTTTTCTAAGTTCCAAGTTATTCAAGCATTTTCACTACCCAATCGTAGCCCGGCACTTTTATACAAACATAAATGCAAGTATATCTCTTTTTTTTAAATACAACTATGCGTCATACATCAATGTAATTACGATGTGCTTTCTATTTATAATAATATATCACATTCACACTGTTTTATACTTATTTTAGTTTTTTTAAAAGTATGAAAATACACGTCATACAATCGTGTTCTTGTGATGTTAGTCAAATTCAGCGAAACCTCTGTTAGGATAGAGGACAGCAGGGTTCGAAACAGTGTGCCTACCAACTGTCGATCCAAAGTCCATCATATTAACGTTTTGACCATAAAAGCTCATTATTAATCCGTCAGTGCCCCCTATCCTTACTGAGATTTTCTCCTGTATTCCTTTACCACATCACAAAACATTTCAACTTTTAAGTTCAAAGACTTTAGTTTATTAGATCTCATATATTACAGCCTTTCTTTATCGTATTTTTCATTGTGTGCAATTCAATCATATACTATACAACCTAAACGAAAGCATTTGGAGTCAATTTTGAGTTTCCAGTCGTTCAATTGAATTTATTTATTTATGGCCTTTGGCTTTTAAGCCCGAGCAGGCATACAATGAATAATAACATGATTCAAGACCTCGTGTTCCATACAAGCAACACTATGCTTAACAAAGAATAATAATAATACGAACATGTATTGTATTTAAAAATAGCAATATGTACTCGTATATAGCAAACAATTATCTGATTACAGTTACGAACAGCCAACAATATGTTTTCTTTTCTTGTTTTAAACAAATAATATCATCATTACGTAATTACATTGATGTAGTTCCAGTACATTTCTATTCACTATACTTTCTAAGTCTACTTACCTTTACAAATAATGATCTTTTTCCGTAATGTACACTCTTTAACGTCTCGTCTCAGCAAGGGTTCGATAAGGAATGACTTTCAATTTAAGATTGTTCTACTTATATTTTCAAGGCAAATTAATCTCTCTCTTTTTCTCCCTGCCTCGCAGCGCTCTCTCTCTCTCTCTCAGCAATCTCGCTCTTTTATCCTTTCGTTTTCTCCAGTAGCCCTTTTAAATTAATGTTCCGTGATAGCTGGGAGCTGTCTCTTTAAAAACAAAACCACCTTCTCTTTGTTTCCCCTTAACCAGGTCAGTTGGTTACCTTTCAAGTTATCACGAAATGCTTTCTTTGTGTGTTTTCAGTACAAGACAATTCGTTTAGACTTGCATTCAACACAAACAAAACAATTTTACAGTCTCCATTCAAGTGCTCACGTGTTCGATTCTCACCAGTAGTTCTTCACCATTAACATTTTCAGGTTACCACACAATCACAATTTTCTTCCATAAAGAAAAAACTTTGGCCTAATCCTGTCACGTCTCGGGGATTGTTGGTCATTCCATTGGTAAAGGAATTAAACAAGTGAGCTCGGCTTACTCTTAAATAACTAAGCATTTGCGAACACTTTTCATTTGTTTACAACGATCAATTCCCCATTTTTAAGGCATCAAAGTTCCTCCCCATCTAACGGACCTATCATTCAAGTGGTCTCGGGTTCGGTTCTCAACAGTTACCATGCAATTACCAAACATAATTTTGACATTTTCCACTGAAAACTTTGGCCTAAGCGTGTCACGTTTCCTCTACGAATAGACATCAAAACGTCACCACGGGTGAGTTCAACTACATTTCGGTACATTCTCCGTATTCTACAAAGACTGTCAAGGTAAGGATTTCTTTCAATTACTATATTAACATAGATAAGGCACAAAAAACATATGTATTCTTCGTGAAGTCATGCACATTGTTTTAACGTTCTTTTCCCAGTCAGTGTTCTACGTTTAAAACAAATACATTCATCAATCCCAAACGCTCGTTTGCAACCTTTCTCACGGTGTCCTGTTCGAATCTCAGCACACGTTAACATTTAAACCTCACGATTTTGATTCAATCTCAAATTTTACATGTTTTCAATAGCTACTACACCTTGTCCGTCAACACAAGCTAAAGGACCCCCTATTCGAGTCCCGGCGCTCACACGCCCAAGCTTCCATTCTACATACATTCATTGGTTTAACATAGTTTCGAGGTCCCCCTATTCCAGTCCAAGCACCCAACTTCCATTCTACATGTTTCAGGTAACACGACATTATCCATCAGTATTTCAAAACAAGCTAAAGGTCTCCTAGTCGATTCCTAACACCGATACGCCCCAAACTTCCATTCAACAACACGTCTACATCCTTGTAGTAATTCCACAATGTCCGTCAGTATTTCATAAAAAGCTAAAGGTCTCCTCGTCGATTCCCAACACCTCTCCATAAGACCCATTGAAGTCCGAAACAACTTCCATCAACCTTCTATCCTAAATGCATTGGCCTCACGCTCCGCGACATGCAAAACAATTCCATAAACTCATTACACTTTACTATACGATCATCTTATCCTGACTCACACTACAGTATGACTAAGCACATGGTACCATCACTCCCTTTCATAAAGATATAGTACATATTAAGAAAAAGAAACTTCTTTCTCAACCTGTTGCGTGTCATCCACTCTTGCGTGATCTTATTCAAAACTTCAGTCCGGTGAAGGTTAGAGCAATGATCTCTTATTAGCATCACTACGCATATAGATACAGCAATTATATCGTTCATAGCAGAGTACAAACTTTCAGTGAATATGCCCTGAGGAAATCCGTACTTAAAAAGAGTAAGTATACTACTTACACAAAATGCAACAGAACGTATAATCAAAAACAAACGTCAAAACGTATAACGACAGAACGTATAATCCTAAATACGTCAGAACGTATAACGTCACAACGTATTGTAATGGAACAACTAGTATATGAAGATCAGCTGGCAACCATGATTGAATGGTAGTGGCACCTAGCGACCGGTGTGCGTTCTGCAAGATTTTTTTCGATCTACCTGCACGGCTCGGCAGCCATATTGGAAACATATTGGAAACACTTCCGGTACGAATAACCCACTCTCGCTTATCTTGAACTATAAGTAACAACGAGAAGCGCGCAACCCGACAGCTGCTGTTTGGTCTTGTGATCAAGGCGTCGGGAAGCTGATCGAAAGATCTCGTATTCAAGCCCTGGCGTTGACTTTTTACATATGTATTTTTTTTAAAGAAAATTAAAGCTTTTTTGTTTTTTATGTAAATACATAAAATGAAATTTAATAGATGTTGCCATTTATAATTTTGAAAGAGGTGACTAAAAACTAGGATGTATATAAACCCACCAGAGCAGGATGCACACCGAGCGATGAAGGGGGGTTGCGTCCGAAGGAAGCTGGGTGGCGTTAGCAGTGGGGGGAACAGCCCCGCAGTTAGCGGTGGGCATACGCAAAAGTACTGTTGACGCAAAAGTTCGATGCCGTACGGGAAGTGCTTCCAAGTGGGCTCTCCCCAGCCCTGCAGATGTGAAGCCAGTTCTGAAAAAAATTGCGTGCATTCTACCTGCACTAAATTGTTGCCAGCTTCAACCTTATTATAATTCTTCATGCATTACAACGTATAACGTCAGAACGTATAACTGTCAGATCGTATAAAAGCCCGAACAATCAAAGCAGAGTCATTAGAACGTATAACCCTAAACACGGTCATAACATATAATTCGACATATACGCGTACTTAACGCCTTTGCATTTTAAAAATTTTATCCTTATCACTGACATTATGAAAACTTCATGAACTCATGGGGATCGTAACCGGGATGACAATTCATGCTAGAAATTTCATATCTTATTATAATGAATATTAGATATCATAAATTTTAAATACAATAATCCTAGCAAACCCGCCCGTTGATGTGGGGTGAAGAAAATATATTGGCAACAGTCATTGGGCAATTCACTACTACTCGCTTCCACTGGCAGACTCTCCCCCTTTCCGAATTGGCACCTTATGCTCCGTTACGTACCCTTGTTAAGTCGGATGCACCGTCGATGGTTATCCGAATTCAATTAGTACATTTAACACCCTATAACAGAAGAAGTTACTGTAAGAATTAACACTTGATCACACAAATATTAAAATGAATAGCAAAGTAAAAAAATGCTGCTAATTGATTCTACATATTGAATGACAGAAGTATGTAAAAATTATTTTCCACCTTAAATTCAATATGCCATTGATATAGTAGTACAAGGGTGATTGGGTAGTAAAAAGGACTTATGAGTTGCGTATTCTTAACTCTTATTTTGTATACACAGCGCATCTTGCAGAAAATTCCGGAAGAATTATGAGAAAAACTTGAAGATATATAAGCATCGTTCGAATGACGTTCAATCTTTTCCTGTTAGTATTCAATATACAGTGTATGTCGAATTTCTACAGCCAAGGGAAATTCTATCAACTCTACTTCTGTCTTCATCAATATTAAATTTTTATCGTCAATCCTTCACTTCGCCTTCTGCTAATTGCCTACTTTCACTACGCACGGAAAGTTTTCAGCTGTTTTCAGACTCGAGTGACATCTGTATTTAACATTTAAAACATTATCATATTCAGATAAAAGCGCATAACGTAAGTGAACGGAATGTAGAACAACGGAACGGAATGGAGGACCTTTAAACTCGGAAAGGGAGATAGAGTTATGCAAAGTCCACCATCTTGAAAAATGGCGGATCGAAAAATGCCTTCCGCCGATTTTTTCACGATTATCTCGGAATCGGCTCTTCATTGAAAGAAATGCCAAGGCAAATCGGAAAAACAGAAAAATTCTTACAATACTTTAGTTTTTCTTGGAATCTTTTCATACTCGTCCAAATGAGCCATTTTCGCCAGATATACCTAATTTCTACTATGATTAGTCAATTATCTC
>JAGDQP010058590.1:0-12530 GCA_022664845.1 Lepisma saccharinum
TAAGCTAAAGTACATTAAATATATTATCTTAATTAGATCTAAATAATTTGTTGATTACCAAAACTTCTAGCCTGATTTTTAATATATCCTTCAGAAAGTAAACGTTAAGTCGTTGATTCATTTACTAAAATACGCTGATTGCAGAAACTAATAGGTTATAATCATCACATAACTATCCTAAAAATAAATGATATATTTTACCTATGAAATATGATACCTTCCTGCTTTCTGCTGCTATAATTTATGCAGCCAGTTGCAACGCATTTCACCATAATTCTATTTAATAATGAAAAAAATCAAATTTGTTAAATTTAAAATTAGTATTTGCAAGTGGGAAACAAATATGGCGGATAATACCCGTTGCCATGAACTACCAAGCGCGTTCATTTGTTTCTTCGCTTCAATCTTGTATTACAGTACAGATAGCTTATACCATATCCTTCTATATATAACATCCTTGGTTACAGGTCTTTATATGCAGACAGCCATAGATAACGGATACTATAGATAGCGCACTGCCATATATTTGATATAGTCCTTGTTTCCCTGCCCTCTAGCGATTGACAATAGAAACTACGAAAGAAAAAAGAAGAATAACAGCATTTTTAATATTACCTGCAGAACTGTCTTAAGGCACAATCCAAGTAGAGTTTGCCGCCTTTTTTGTTTTACGCCCGTTATTCAAATTTCAGTAGAGGAAAACATAAATTAACTTTCACGGACCAAAGTTCGTTCCGTCCTTCATTAATAAGTATAATTAGTTTTAATTAAATGCTAGTAGTAACTACAGGATTGTGTCCTGCAGTTACTACTAGTTTATTATTAATATTTTTTAACAAAAATAATTGTACTCATTATTGAAGGACGAAACGAACTTTGGTCCGTGAAAGTTAATTTCTGTGTTCCTCTACTGAAATTTGAATACTAGACGTAGAACGAAAAAGGCGGGAAAACCACTTGAATTGAGCCTTAAGAGCGCATCCCTCTGTTGCCGTTTTCGATATTTAGAAACAGAAAGGTATACAGAACATTGAAATTACCGTCAATCATCAAATTATCTTTTGTCAACGTTCGTGCAGCTGCGCAATGGGCTGGCTGTAAAATTGTGGGATCTTGGACGCAAAGAAAACCGTAAGTGCCTCCCGAAAGTCGGCATCATTGACGAAGGATTTCCCATGAAAGGGTGATAGAAGAGGTGATAATCTACTGGCGGCGCAAGGTCCAGGGAGTACGGTGGATGGAACACTGTCTCTCATTCCCGTCGCTGTGGGGTATCCCTAGCCACGCGTTCCACATACTGCCTGGCATTGTCGACACCCTTGCGATTCACCAATGCTGGTTCGTTCTGCTGCGGTGCCTGTTACACACGTTCCAACTGCTGCGAGTAGAGATAAACCAGTTTTGGAAAGTTTCTGGGTCCTGTTTTTAATAAAAATCAGAGAACCTATGCTGCAGGAAGAAACAAAGGAAGTAGAAAGTTTCGCACAAATGTTTGCGCTGTACTCATTCGAGTGTCGTCTGTCCCGAAGGCGCGTTGATTGAAACATTATACTCTACGGTCGATCACAGCACTTTCCGCTGCTGCCTACCCGATTTGGTTGTTTCGAGTGGACGAATTCTTGAATCAAACGTCTGCTACTCGCTCTCAAGGAGTGTTGTTGTAATGTCTCGCGATAGGAGTAGATTCGGAACCAAGCTGTGCATAATGTGCTCTCACACACTTTAAGAAATTGTGCTGGCTCTACAGATCGGCAGTGATGGTATTTCCTGGCGTTAGCAGCTACTATCCACTTGGCGACTAGTCCACACCAAACAAAGCATGATCTTACGAGGATGTAGATGTGCTGTGAGGCTCAGTATCCCGCGGTGACAACCGTATGAGGGTCTCATATAGGACCAACTTTTCGTCACTGGTGAGCAGTCAAACTAATATGGGTGTGGTGCGGCGTCAAAAAAGCAATGGCAAACATTTTGTCTTTGTTTGGCTTTAGACAGTGTATAGGGTACCCATTTACTCAACTTGTACGCCTTCACTATGCGTTGCAATTGAAATCTGCCTGTTTCATCAGAAAGTTGGAAGCGTTCGGCAAGCTCGTCACACATTTGGCTGCTGTCCTGCTCTATGGCCGCCTTCACGGTCTCATCATCCAGAGCCTGTGGGCGCCTACTGCGAGATTCATCACACAGGTACAAATCTCTAGATCTGAATTCCTTGAACAAATGATGGGTTCATTCACATCATTATCCCAAAAACGTGACGTATTCGCCGACTTGATTCGGCTGCTGACAAGACCACCGTAAATTCATAAAGCAGACAACCCAGAAATAATTGTGACGACACCTTTATTTTTCTTCGCCCTTACTTGTGGTATGACTGCTTTGAGCGTGCAATGGTATCAATGATCATGTCTTCCCATATGACATCAAAAACGGCATCTTTTTTCGTTACCTTCTACCGTATGTGGTTATGGTATCGTTGGATACGTGTAGGCGAGACGAGGTCAAAGTTTCAAATATCATGTCTGTCCATCTATAAATTTGACAAAGGAACTACTAGGGCTACGAAGGAGGTTGAGGTGTCGTTCGGAAGATATCGGCGTAACTTTTCCAATGGCATGTATCACATATTGGACACTTGCTGCTGAAACCTGAAAGTAACACATGTGCAAAGTCCCCGACTGGGCTCCACCTCACTTGTTTGTACAATGTATGATTACACTAAAGAACATTCACTTATTAATACACTTTTAACACCTAAACCTGTAACGTAACGACATTTTCCATAAAGATTGTCGAGGAAGAGTTGTGCTGTTAAAGCAGTTCTTTGTGTACAAACAAAGCCAAGTATTGGACGCACAGCACACCTCCGTGCTTTTATATCTCTAAAAATTATGTACGAACAATTATAATCTTATAATAATAATTGTAAACTGTTAGCCGTCGTGCGAATATGAAAATCCACCAAGCAAGTAGTTTAAAATTAAAGTTTAGTAATAAGAAGTGTGATATTAGATAAATTATCACGGCGCAGATATTCCTAAGAAATTCCCATTGAAGGCATTATAATACGTTTTTATTTCATATGTTTACTTAATTATTATTACACTCGTAGGAGAATTAAAATGTAATATTATCGTTTATATCTGTAGTAAAAATGTAAAAACTTGGAAGTGCTGTGCTACCTCCTGGTAACGCAGAGAAACTTATTTAGAGTATTTTGAGGGAAGGACTTCAGATACTCCCCAGATGGCATACTTGACTTTCGAAAAAAGTATCAATTATTCAGCCAAGACTACTGTAAAATATTGGATGTTATCTAAAACTTTCTAATAAATGTGAGGGAACCTGTAGTTCGACGGTAAACGTTTAGGAGACTGCAGTCTCTATAATTCCTCGAATCTGTCAGACTAGCCAAACTAGTTCATCTGCATTTTCTTTATAATTTTAGAGAATCAGTTTGGACAGCATTGTTCCAAAAGAAATTGTTTCTCACTCGGGGGAGTATCTAAAGTTACTCCATATCAGGAGATGAGTTATCTTAATTCTAACAGTCTTTGTGTGCTTGTGAACTTGGGTGGTAATTGCAAAATGAAAAGTCTTGTAGCAGCTGTTTGTTATTACTTCCATTAACGATGAGAGAAATCTTTACATATGTCGACTCCAGAAGCCAAGGGGTAGAAGTGAATTTTTGAATTTAAGAAAAGGTATCTTTTCTTAAATTCTTAGGATATTCTTAAATTCTTAAAGGTATTTAAGATAATCTTTTGTGTATAAGCCGAACTATATGTGACACAATATTGTAAGAATATAAATAAATCTTACTGTGTTCATGTACAAAACATGGCAATTTTGTGTGACATATATTTCGTCTACAGCTTATTTATTCCAAAATGCCCTTATACCCCTTGGCTTCTAGAGTCATCATATATTAGTTTGTTCATATTGTTTCTTATCCATACTACTGTTCACGCCCAAGTTCTTGATGTTAGCATTTTGATTCAAACTCAAGTGTACCAAGTTGCTCAACTAGATTAACAAATACTCAAATTTTAGCGGGAATGTATCTCCTCAGCAAGTACCAAAGAGCAAGCGAGTTCATTTTAAATGAACTCCAGTTTATTGTCCCAAATGTCGCGCACTTTTCGATTAGTATATTTTGTTAATTAAAAGTTACCTTTTCAGATGTTGAAGTTTATAATTGCAGTCAATTTAATCTATCGAAGTTAACTATCGGTTATACAATACGTGTCAAGAAACGTAAATAAAATAATACACAACTTAAAGTATATGACCGTATCCTTTTATTGGTTTTATGTGCAATGTCTTTCTTTCTTGCAAAATCTATCAATGGAAATGCCTTACTATTCGTCATTTTGCAATTTACCTTTAGATTATTCGTTACACAAACATATGTCAATAATTAAAGATAACAGGAACATGTAAATTTTCTACACGGTTACAGAGCTATAATATGCTTTAGTTAGATACAGAATAAAGAATATTTGAGTAAAGAAAAGATGTAAACAATGAATAAACAACATGTTTCTTGTATTTGATATATGTCTGTTCTGCATTAGACGTAAACATACAAGCTATAGTCTATTTCCATTTCTTGATTAAATATTTGACCATTTAAACATCACGGTCACCTATTTTAACAGCTTTCAGTTAGTTTCCATAATATTGAATACCTTCCAATTCACCTAATACAGCATCATAATACAAATGTGCACTAATAAACATTTCATCCCAACATACGGAATATTTATATATATATATTTGAACACTAGAGGGAAAGAACGTGCTTTGTCCATTTTATTGATTTTACAGGAGAGCGTTTTATAAGTTCATAATATACATTATGTAAATCTGATAATCAAATAAAGATTTTTCTTGCAATAGATGGACTATGCAGTATGCTTCTCTTCTTGCATAATAATTTGTTAAAAAGATCCTTCAAAGAGCAGATGGAACTCCCATCTCAATATAGCAAAAAACTGACAAAGTACTTTCTTTTTCTGTGGTCTTCATTTGTTTTACTGGTAGATTTAACCAAATGTTGGTTAATACTAGGAGTAAAAGGGAATTCCTGCAACACAGAAAAATGATGTTCCAGAAGGAAGAGCAAATATTTCAGACAAAAATCTATAACCATTTTCACTTGTTTTATAAAGTGTCCGGGAGAGTAATTATCACTAAGAGCCTAATTTCTCCCAAGAAGATTCTTCTAAAATCTAACCTGACTTTGAAAAATTTAAGTTGTTTCAATTCCATATTAGTTTCTTCGTTTTTTAAAAAATAACTTTTCTGCTAGATTCGATTTCTTCTTAAGTGTAAGGCAACGTTTAACTAGACTGCGTGTCTCCATTTTTTCACAGGTAATTGTAATGCTCGTTCATTATGTGATAGTCCATTCCGTTTATGAATAATGTGTGAACTTACTACTTGTTTCAACATATTAGTGCCTAGAAAAGAAACAATATGATATTTATATTTTACTTCTATGAGGGCAACCTAATTTCTTACGAAGTGAAATAATAGTGAACTAGTTAAAGATTGTGCTGCAGACAAGAGAAATGCTTTTACAGAAAGAGAGACGAACAGCGAACAAAGCTGTCGACTCAGTAATAAACTCCCAAACGGTTAAAACTTGAATAACTTGCCAGCCCATCGAAACAGGGTTTAAAAAGTATGCAAAATTAGCGCGCCACGGCCCACGGACACCAATCAAAAGATTTTGCCACATATTGACCCTAGTGCCCAATTTTGGCCACCAGTTCTTTTCCCTAAATCCTCAAATATACCTACATCAAAACATTGTTGCCGCTCACCACTGTTCCGTATTTTACCTTCTGCCACTAGTGCATTGTTTTCTACTCATTTTTGGCACGCCATCGTAGGTACTACAGTTTGGTTCGTACGCCGTCACCACAGCTGTGTGAGTGTGCAATAAAATTGGTCGTTTGCCGCCGCAGTTCAATCTTCGTTCACTGCTAGGCATCGCCGTGTTCTTTTCACAATCTGCTTTTGTAAGTAATGTTCCTGGCAGACAGATGGCGCGCGCCAGAATGATGGTGCACATACATGTAAATTATGTTTAATGCCTATTAAACATTATATAGGCCACCAGTAAATACAAATGGCCACCAAAAAATCTTCAAGTGGCCTCATTGGTCACCAAATTTTACAGAACGTTTTAAACACTGCATCGAACTGAAGCCATACGATTGAACATGGAATATCCATCCTGTGTGGTTTTTACCTGCTTATTTTTTTTAAATGAATTATATCACATGTTGATGCTAAAGGGTTACAGTACATTTGATGAACAATGAAGTTATGGGTTATTTATTAACCGATTATAAAGTAAGGTAACCTAACTTGACATAGCTTAACTTTCTCGATTTTGGATCATTTTATTGACTTTTGACTAGGATTATGGCAACACCGTACAGGTTTTTTAATTCAGCTTGAATCGAATGTGTTTACATCGATCGTTTCTTGGGCTCCATGTTTCCAAACTTACTACTTAATATATGAAATCAACAGGGGTGTTTATATATATACATATATATAATTCACAGCCATATTCAATCCACTACTGGATGAGATCTCTCCTTGAGGAAGGAGTTGGTCTACTGCTCCCACACTGACCAGATGAGTTAGGAGAGGAGAGACAAAGCTCTCAACTGTTATCGCCACTGTATTTTATTCACAGGAGCTCCTCAATTGCATAATGAGTTAGTTGAACTCAGGTTAGATTCTCCCGTTTTATATTCCGTCCGTGTTTTGCCTCCTTATTTCTGCGTTAATTGTTCGTTTTACCTGTGCTTACTGCATTTGGAAATTCGGGACAATATTGCTTCCTTCCTGCGAATTTTTGAAAGCTGATTTCCGGAATGGAAACTGCCACCTTGGGTTAGGTTTGCGGAACCTCAGACTTCCAAGGGACCGAGCAATGTTGCTTAATACACATTTAAGATGAAATACCATTAATTAAATGTTCAAGACGTGGCCGATTCTAAACTAAATAGATTGGTCGTAAAACGCACGATTCATTTTCCTTTAGTCACAAAGCGCACGATATGCTGTATGGTCGCAAATTGCACGGTCATAAAATATACGGACAGTAAAACATATTATTGTATTTCTCTGCTTTTCAAATGACTTCATATTTTAAGATTTTTTTGTATATAATTTTCGTTTTACAGAAAAAAGTATTACAATACGCATGTAGCAGTCATACATTTTGAAGCAATCATACAGAAATCTATTCGGCTGCCAACTTCTTCAGAGTTAGTGGTATTCATCAGCTCCGATTCCCTGCTCCAAATAAGGGTGATTTGAGACAGATTCCATTCATCACTATTTGGAGCAGTGAGTCCGAATTGTGAACCGTGTACGCGTTAGGCCGATTTTCATACAGGCGCTCGCCGCCTGATTTGCTTGCGATTTGGCTGAATAGTCAATTGAGTACGTATTCTATTTATAACAAGTTTCTATTGGCTACTCATAGATACCGTAATCACGCGGCGAGCGCCTGCAACAAAAGCAGATTTTAATCTGTATGTATTTGTTCTAAACGGGAGTTTGATCGTGATCACTAAGTTACACAATTTCATCAGGCAGGCAAGTACCTGGATGGTACCTTCGACTTGGGCCCCGGCCAGCTCCTTCTCGTATCCTTTCCCCTACCGTATTCCAACCTGAGCCATAGATACCTAATAAAAGATTTTGATAATAAATTTAGGATCACGATCATTCCAGTTTATGAGAATTGCAAAATTGTTATCTTTGATCGTCGCAAGCCACCTTAAAAAGTAAAGAATTTACAGACTACACTTTAGATACTCCCTGGATCATTGGAAACATGAGTGTAAGTTTAGGTGGAACAAAATTAATTTAACGCGTACATGGTTCACAGTTCCGAATCACTGCTGCAAGTAGACGTGAATGGAATCTGTGATGTCATAGATTCAAGTCACAGACACTTGGAACAGTGAATCGGAACTGTTTAAAACCACTTAATTTGAAATATCAGGTGTTAACCGAATAATCACACTTTAATTTGTAATTTAAATGGTGCACAAAATGTTTAAAGTAATCTAAACTAATCCAACATAAAACTAACGCAATAGTAATTTTTGAAAAATTTAAAAAGGTTGATTTAATATTAAATCAGTATAGAACGAATATCAGTATTGGAAGATCAAACACTGTAGGGAGTTAGTAAGGATTACATTGAATGCATTAAATTCAGTTTACTACTTTTGATTGATATTACTTATTTTCAGCCACTATATACCAGTGTGTGAAGTGCCTTTATGCAGGGGTGGATTTAGGCCCTGGCCTGGCCGGGCCACGCTAAAACTTTCCAAAGACCTGACCAGACCAGGCTAAATCCTGCTATAGTCCGATATACTTCAATTTTGTTCCGTGGATAAACAAAAATTACTTTACAAAATTAGTCGCATTAAAATTTAAATACTGTATCAACTGACTGTTAAAGTTATTAATACATAGTCCGTGGCAGTGCCAAAGCTTAGTGCTTGTCTAGGGTGTCTTCCAGAGGAAGCCCTCCGGGGAATGGTTGTACAGCCCTAAATGTACTGTTACAGTTCTAGTCGATTTTAAACTAGGTTCCATATGCTATTACCAGCATCTTAACTAGAATTCCCCTCCCGCTCCTGCCCTGCAAGGAACCTTTTAGTGACCTTGTCCTATCATAAGGTGACCATATTTTTTCCAGTGATTCCGGGGATCAATGCAACAATGATAAGTCACAATAGGTAAAGAAGATACTCATGAGGGAAGCTCTTCAAGAGAGAAAAGAACAATTATCTCAAAAAGAATCTTAAAACCTTAAAAAACATAAACAGAATTTCATTGTTGTGTTTTCATGAATAATTTAATTTATTTTTTAAAACAATATAAGTTTAAATATTTAAAATTACAAAAACTGGAAATATTTAAATTCAAAATTAACAACAATGTTATCATTTTCTAAATAATCTTCGCATTAGTTGATTGTGTTCCAAACTAAAAGTTTAACGTACGTGTTTCAGATTAATATTTTATTTGTGTACGTTTCCAATTGTTTGCGAATGTTGGTGATACTGTTCATAAATCTCGGCAAATGATTGCACACCAAATAAGAATATCGAAATCTGGAAGAGGTAATGAACGTTTTTAAGGCACACCTGGTGTACCAAGTTGGTTTATTTCCAAATTATGTGAAAATGGTGATCTTGTTCTGAACTTCATTATGGACGTTGATCTCATAAAGAAAAAGTTAATTATTTTAAATGTGCTTCACTAACGAAACTATTTATTTAACAACGAGTATGTGGAGATTCTTTAATATTTCACAAATGAAAACAGGCAATCAGTTCAAGATAATTCAATGTAGACGTATGAAAATCATTAGTAATGGATCTTAGTTTTCCTAACAGTTAAGTGTTTACTTTGTTGGCCTCACAACTAGTGCTCATACATATAGTATTGTAAATTTGTGGAGAAGACTGAAGCGATCACTCAACAGTTAGAATCGGCAGGCACCTTGTAATTTACCTTGCTTGTGATGTGTCAGTTTGAACATCACTGATGCCATCTGTTGGTTGTCGAGGAAAACCAAGCCGCTAGCTTTAGAGCAACTCATAGAGGTCTCTATGATACTGTCTCTATGTATCAAATTGTATTTTAGTTTTTTTTTGTATTATTATTTTTTTTCTTTGGAATTTATTCTTTGAAATTAAATTTTAGGTATTAAATAATGGTCAATGCATGGCCGGGTCTCCCCTTCGTCACCCCCTTTAGTAACGAGAGTACTTATTTTGGTGTATCTAGTATGTAAGTGTGCTTATTTTTAGTAATAATATTTTCATTATTATTTTAAGGAATTTATTTTGATTGTTTTGCGTTTCGTTATTTTTGGGACTCTGGATTTCCGCTCTACATCCCGATATTCACGCGATATTTCGTTCTTTTCGTCTCGTGTGAGTTTGGTTCGAGACTGTTTTTCCCGTGCTGCGTGCGCGTGACGTCATGTGTGTTTGTACCCTGCCCGACGCAAGATTTTTTTATCAGCTCGGCGCGCAGGGCTGGGCAGCCATTTTGGCAACTTCCGGAGCACACTTGAAAACACTTCCTGTAGGAACAGCCCACTCTCGCTTATCCTGAACGATAAATAGCAGCGAGAAGCGCTCAACCCAGCAGCTACAGTTTGGTCTTGTGGTCAAGACGTTGGAAAGCTAATCTAAGGGTCGAAGGTTCAAACCCTGGCGTCGACTTTTTACATTTTTTTTAAAGAAAATTAAAGTTTTTTCGTTTTATATGTAAATACACAAAAATAAATTTAATAAAAGTTGTGATTTACAATTTTAAAAGATGCCACTAAAAGCTAGGATGTATATAAACCCATCAGGGCAGGATGCACACCGAGCGATAGCGAGGTGTGCAAGGGGGGAAGGGTGCGTCCGAAGGGAGCTGGGCGGCGTTAGCCGCGGGGGGGCGCAGCCCCCTGTTAGCGGTGGGCATACGCAAAATTACTGTTTACTCAAAAGTGCTTTTTTTTAGGCAAAAGTTCTGTGCCGTACCGGAAGTGTTTCCAAGTGTGCTCCGGAAGTTGCCAAAATGGCTGCCCAGCCCTGCGCGCCGATCTGAAAAAAAATTCTTGCCTGCCCGACATGGATTGAAAGATGTCGTCTTAATTTTTTTTTTATATCTTCGATGAAGTAATTAAGGATATGTGATCAACGCGATCATCAGATGTGATTCTGGACATGGTGAGTCGGTTCCAGTTTATTTAAAATAAAAGAATAATGAGATAACTTACGTGTTGGACAAATTTTGGGATCGTCATTTAAATGTCGCCGCGTGCCTCGTGCTACAGAGGGTAGCCATCTTTGAAATTTCTATAAACTAAATTTTTATTGAAGATTATCAGTTGAAATTCCAAGTGATAATATTTAAATTCCCGTCAGCTTGAACTTTTAACTCCTTTCTACTTTTTGTTTTGTGTGGAGGAAGAACTTTCGTTATGAAAGCCTAATTTTCTTACCTTCTCCTCCTCCAACAGTATTTGGGCACGAATATTTTTGGCGAAATTTAGGTTTGGTAACATTGAAATTTTGAATATTTTATATTTTGAGTTAAGTACCAAAAATCTTGTAAAACCATGATCTCGGAATGGAATTCAGCCCTTACTAAACAAATATTATGAACTTTAGGCTGCTAACAGGGCAAAATTGTGATTATAATTACATATTCTCGACGATGTAAAAGTGTACAAAAAGGGAAATCTCGACCCTTCATCCCCTCTTAACCTGTTTTATGGAATTATTTTTGATTCAAAAATGGAAGGGTTGAAGGAATCGACAGTCGATATTTGTGTTATATGTTCATTAAGTCACAGTCCGGTAGAGTCATGTTAACTAAGTAAGTGTCGATAAAATCTTAAATAAATAATTTCTATCTTCTGGCCCAATGTTCTAAATTTTGAACTAAAACAATGCCTGTTATGTGTTACGTGTTTGCACTGTTTAAGGGTACCAGTGAGCCTATTTTTCACCCATATGAACTTTACTTTTGACATTTTTGTTTTAACCCAAAATTCTGTATGAGTGAAAAATAGGGGCATTTTGTCTGTACAGAACGCACCTTGTAATTAATGTAATATTATCTATATATTTTATAATTCAATAAGTTAACTTCACTCTGTTTATAATTTTTTTTTCTTTCCAAAATTTGAACTTAACAAACTTCGATTAATTTAACAATGGTTATATTTTAATATAGTTGACACGCTGTAAATGCTTGATGTTGGTTGATGGAAACAGCTGTTTGCTGTATTGAAAAGGATGTCAGCAAGTTTTTGTTTAAAATGTTAAGGTAATATAAATTTTTGACAGGAAAGTTT
The DNA here is from genome assembly GCA_022664845.1 of Lepisma saccharinum. Lineage (NCBI taxonomy): Eukaryota > Metazoa > Arthropoda > Insecta > Zygentoma > Lepismatidae > Lepisma > Lepisma saccharinum. The sequence continues at coordinate 11,918 of JAGDQP010058590.1, forward strand.
ATAATAAAATAATAAGAACAAAATTTAAGAACATGTTTGATTTTTTGAGAATAACGATTGGGCTATAGAAATTATGTTGTTATTTAAGTTGGTTGAAATTCTTGTGTAATAGTAAAGCTATTACATGCTAAATATGAGCGAGTTGCAATCCAACGTGGAACTCTTCCTAGTTCAGTGGTATGACCTACCCAAGGTGAGATTTCTGTTTGAGAGGATATGGATTTCGTTTGCACTTTTTTTTCCATCAACCTATATTGCATATAGTGTTACGGATGTAAGTTGTCCCTTGTACGTAACTTAATTAGAGTAGGTTCGATGGTTATATTTTCCTATTTTTTTTTCTCTTCAATTTTGTGCAACTATGCAATTACACTCATCTATTTATTTAATTAATGGAAGCCCACCTGTAGAATGAACTTGGTGTGTGAGGCGGAAATCTCAACTTGAAGGTCTTGGGCCTCAGTACTGGAAGATAACAGTGCTTTTTGAGTGTTTGCTAGGAATGAACCCAATGATATTGTGTATCAGCTACCAATGTTCAGTGTCATGGTGCCTTCTAGAATGCGGGCCCATTTGCTAAGCTTGGGTTCATTATGATAATGGAAGCCCACCT
>JAGDQP010058591.1:0-12529 GCA_022664845.1 Lepisma saccharinum
CAAAATTATTCCTGAGATCATAATGTTAATTTGGGAATGTGGAAGAGCTGTAACTCTCGTATGGTCATCCTCTGCCGTTTGTGACGAGGTAAGGTTATTCATTCAACATTGCTCTTATTGTTTCCTTCTCGGTGTTTAAGAAGGAATGTTTTTCAAGTAATTCACATTGTGTTACAGGTTCTATTGTATCTCCGCAAATAATTTATATGTAGATATTAGGATATGCTGATCCAGGAAAATTTGGAATCAGCGGTAATTGACGAAGGTTCTTCGTTGCTATTTTGTAATAGAGTTTGTTACACTGTTTATATGGTTTCTATGCGGCGTAAACCATGGACTATATTAAATAAAATTTATTTATTCACTAGCCAAAGTATTCGACCGTTGTTACAGGGTGAGTGAAACACGTTGGCAACACTAATAGTACTACTACTACAATGAATACCACCGAGTCGCCGTAGCTCAGTGGTAGAGCGTTGGCGTAGCATTCGGGAGATCGTGGGTTCGACCCCAGCGGCCGACCATCCTGACTGAGATTTTTCCTCAATCACACAAGGCAAATACCGGGAAGATACCTTCAACATAGGCCCTGCCCGACACCTTCCCGAATATTTCCGCTCCCCTGTAACGGCCTGAGCCGTAGATGCCTAAAGGTCATAACCAACATTCAAAATTAGAATGCTAATCCTACAACTACTAATAATACAGTTGCAAGAACAACTACTACTTGTACTACTATTTCTACAACTACTAATACTATGGACAAAACGTACCCGAGATTAAGAAATAAGAAACGCCAATGTTTAGTAAACTTATTGTAAGAATTTCTAACGGTTTCTTGTTACCGTTTCCATAGATTTAATCCATATTAAAAAAAGCAATAAAATATAGCGTTTTTATTTGACATATTCTTTAGAATGTGTACAATTAACATCTCGTTCATAACAACAACAGAATATGAAATTCAGAGAGCACATTGCAGCGTAGCACTTACGTCACCACCCTTAGAGCTATTAAATGTTAGAAGTGTTAGAAAGGCCGTTTTACGTTATATTGAAAAGAATAATTTCAATGAAAATAAAATTATCTTCCATTTCATGTATCTTGTCAGCACCAGTTTTGTATTCCACTCCATCATTAACTGATTCTAGTCACAAGATATTGAGTTACATTAATGTATCTGCATTCAGCAGTCCTACAGACTGCGTCGAAACTAGTTATCCTTACACCTATTTCATCACGACATTTTTCTCTCTCGGCAGTCTTTAGTATCAGTATATTATTAATTTCCAAAATTTCTTTTATCGCCTATAAATGTTACTCATTTACTGACAGTAAAACAGTACCCGACATTTCTTTTAGAAGTTTCTGGAGATCAGTCCAATAGAGTTTACGTAAACTGGATCCCTTTTCTTCAGTTTTTGATCTTATAAAATTATGTGTTTTTTTTCATTCTAGAAAGGTTCACACTTTCAAGGAATCGTTTCGTTTGTAATATCACAAGTTTTCAGCCCAGCATGAGGAAAAGTATTGCCATTTCTAGCACTTTTATTATTCTGAACACCATACCTATTGTAAGTTTATGTTTCTATATTACAAAAGAAGATGATTATATGTATCTGTGCAGTTATGGGCTATGGCTTTGCTGATATGCAACAAATGTTCGTAGAAAGTTGGTTTATAAGGATATTATGGATAATGGAAGAACATTTCAGACATAATAATGTGGATGTTGCAGGGATTGGAATTCAGAGTAGAAACTAAATAAATTCTGTACCCCGTGTAAGAGGAAACGAGTGCCAAAGGATTTATTACTTAAGATAGCTGCATACATGCTTAACTAAACTATTGAACACATTCAATAAGTCGTATGGTTTTCCAATGCTAAGCGCCCTGCTAGAAATTGTGTTTTCGGTTTTGTTTGGTTTCTGCGGAATAATTGCATGTGTAGGTAACAGCTGTTTCGATTCAAACAAGATTGGGAAAGTTGTTGCTGAGGCGAAAATTTTAATTTGGTTAATGGGAAGAGCTATAATTCTCATTTTGTCTTCATCTGCCACTTGTGAAGGTAAGGCAACTCATTTCAACAATGCTGTTATTGTTTGGTTCACTAAGTTTAAGAAGTCATATTTAAAAATCCTTGACCGATGAATTTTGTTGTGCTTCCGATAATGATTTGCCTTCATGATATCTCAGGTTAAGTGTGTGGATATTAGGATGATCTAACCACAAATAACTTGAAGTCAACGGAACTGAAGATGTTCTTATTTTGTTATCTCCTTTTGGAATATATTTATGGCTTTTAGCCACTTTATTTACAGGCCAAGATAGGGTGTGGGAGCGAATATTGGAAGATATTCGACCAGGGCCTGGTTTGTATGTACCATCCCAACATTTCTGTGTCGTGACAGGAACAATCCTAGAAAAACTAGAGATGTCTGGGATGTGTGTTCGTTTTTAGGACTTTCCGATTGCTATGCCAACGCTCTACCAACTACGTTACGATAGGTCGGTGTTATTTTGTAATAAAGTTAGCTGCACTGCTTATTCCTTGTCTCCGGTTTGAAGTTTCTGGTCCACCACCAGGCGCCTTTCCAGGTGGCGGATAGGGAAATTATGACATTTATTGTATGTCCTGGAAATATTCCAGGGTGGACCCAAATCAGTACAACTGCCTTCCAGTTAGTAGAGAAATCTACGATGGGTAAGGGAAGATAACCTCGAACAATATATAGTTGAGTTGGGTCGCATGAATTTCCGTAAGAAAACTGCAAATCTTGACAAAATGTGCCACTTTAGAAAATAAAAAAGGATATGAGATCGTTAGACACGATGACATTTCATGCAGGACGATATTTTCCAAGATGGCGGCGAAAAAGTTAAAATGCATGTAACTCTGCTGTATTTAATATAATTTCGATTTTTTATGTAAGTAAATGCTCGCATAGAACTTCTTGTTTGATATTTTCTTTACAACTGATATATTTCTCAAAAATAAGAAAATAAATATATAATACAGGATGTTTAAAAGATAATTACCCTATTTGAAAACGTTATATCGTCGCAACCACGAACCCTAAAGGAATGAAATAAAAACATGAGAGGGCGTGTTCCAGAGTTTCATATGACATCCACCATATAGGGGCTTCATATTAGTGGGGCAGGAGTAATTGCTCTTCGTCCCTCGATTTAAGTTTTTTACGTGTTATTGTTTCGGCTGCAGTAATTAACGTAAATAAGTACTCGTGCATTTGATATTTGGATTCTGACTTCTTAATCTATTCCAAAGTTGCAGTCTAAACAATACATGCCACACGTGAACGAAACCGCACGCGCGCGCAACTTCCTTACGGAACTGCGGATTTATTCCCGATGCTCCGCCCACCAGGATCGCATTGGCTCTGGGTTCCAGATGGATGCGTCTGGTACGGGCGGCGTATACTTAATCTGCATTATTTTCATCAGTTGATAGTACATAAGTAATAAGAAAATTATTGATACAAGAAAATACACAGTGAGCAAGAGGAATCAAGTAAGTAGTATGGGACGGTTTTCTAGACATACAATACACTATTGCTTGGTCATCACAAAATATGTGGATCTGGTTAGGAAATAACAGCAGGGCAGCTAAAAGGGATATACAAATGAGATATGAGATATTCACAAACATATGGGCGACAAACACTTCTGTGCCATCAGGTAGCACTATAGCAAGGCTGCTTGTCGTGGCGTCTACATAAATAATCCTACATGCGCACTAAGTCGGACTGGAAAAGTAATAAAGTCACTCAGAAGACTGCTAATCGGTAATGAAGTCGATATCGGGAACCAGTCTTGAAGCAGGGCAGAGGCCACTGGAAAGCTTAGGAAGGTCGCAGGGGTAACCCAGGTCGTATAATCCACAATCACTTCTCGAAATATTGAATTTGCACCAGAGTATAGCATGGGAATACTGCGAAATATGAACAAGTTTTTGGGCAGTACCTGAATGTCGAAGGTGAAATACGACACTTCGAGGCACCAGGGACGTACCAAAGGCGGGCGGGGGTCCGAACTCCCCCCTTCCAAGTCGTTACTGTTTCTTTAATTAAGTAATTTATATAAATAAGAAAGCTAATGTTGAAGTGACTTTCCTAATTGAAATAATATGATATAGTTAGTATAATTAAACAAGGTAAAGTTCTATTCTTTCTTATCTATCCCAAAGGTATGATTTTTTCCTTACCCTTTGTCTCGCAAAAATTAAAAAAGAGAACCTTGACTGTGGTGGAGTGAGGGAGAAGGATGCGACCTCTACCCTTTCCAATAAAATAGGATATACCGCTGCGCTGAAGATGGCACGGTAAGCACTCACTGCTATTCATATCCTTGTTTTTGGTCTTTTGTACGTGTCTCTCCCTCCCATCTACGACGACAAATGCATACTGGAGGGAGATGGCTCAGTTAGAACTGAAAACTGCAACCCTCCACCCTCCAGCTCTAATGTTATTGACCTGAAACCAAGGGGTTTTGACCCACGCGTTGACCTACTTTCGGCTTCCAGCAGTGAAGAACTCCCAAAAAAATTACACTTGACATTCATTTTTTTCTAAATTCCGAAATAGACGCGGAACTCTTCAGGTGTTACTTTTAGTTTTCTTTTCAGTTTTTATTTTCATTGAACAGTTTGAACTTGTGCAGGTCGGGTTACTTCTTGTGTTGACTGCGAAAAGCGTAAATTTGTGATTGCGTTGATTTACGGCCTAAATTGTGTAAGTGGTTTTAATGTTCCTGGTTACGCTTAATGTGTTTATTTTAGTAGTGTGATTGGGTATGCAGATTTTGGGGAAGTGCTGCTTGATGTGTATATATTAAAAATGAGCGCGTTTGTGTTTATTTAGTGAAATTAATGTGAAACTGTGAGTAGAACAACTTGATGATTAATGTAAGTTTGACAACACGTAATTTACCCGACTACTTTGCTATACAGACGTTGAGAAGGAGTATGCAGCATGCGAATATATGGCACTACCAGGAATGGAGTTGCCAAATGAGATAAGTAAATATTCCTTAAAAATATTTTATTAAGAAACTAAGTAGAGTATTGCCAAATATTTATAATAATAATAATAATCATACTGATGTGAGCGCCATGAACCATTAAAGTTGTTGTTTACTGACATTCAAAAATAATTTTTAAATACCCTATATAGGCATCAATAGAAATTTTGATGTGACCCTTATGACCTTTGAATCCCCTCCCCACGAAACAAAATTCTGCGTACGTGCTTGGCAGGCCCAAATAAATGATCATCTGCCTAGGCACTAAGACACTTTTGGAAATGTTAACACTTAAATATGAGTTGCACGGCAGTGGAAACTTTGTGAAAGGAGCCGCAAGGGCAGTACTGTAGTTCCAGAATTTTCACAGTTTATACGCTGTGAATCTTTTATTTTATGAATCTTTAAGCGAAGACTTTATTAAATATAGGGATGAAATAGTTTTTATTTCTATAAAAAACGCAAAATGCTTTTGTTATGTCTCTTCCAATGAGGCAAAGGGAAGGAAAAACAAGAAGATTGTTGAGACTTTCGCACAACTTCAAAGCCTCTATAGTTACCAATCAGGTAGAATTAAAGACTGGATATAAAAACTATCTAAGTGCCAAAAATAAATTTTACAGGAGAGAGAGAAAACGGAAGGTTTCCCTATTGTACTATTTGAAATGGTCTAGGAGCTTCTAGATTTTTGCAGGTTGGTAGACTTGGTAATTCGAACATTTTAACATCGAAAAAGCTATTTTCGGAATTGTGGCACTTACAAAGTTTCCAGTTTCCAATTCTCTATAAGACTCACTTGTGCAACCCGTTATGAGACGTGTTCCATACATCGAAAAGTCAAACTTCTACCTTGTTTTTGAAAACCCGGGATTCGGCGAGGATTTTCAGATTGGGGGAGGGGTATAAAGTCTTGATTGGGTGTGTGTAAGTGGAGTTTGGCACGAGTTCTATCGATATTTGACGAAAAAATTAAAGTTGGAAGTGCTCGCTAGAATTTGGAGGGTGACACCCCTACAGGGAAAGGGGGTATGGGGCAATCACTGTTGAAATCATAAGTCAAATCCCATATTACTTAAGACCTTCACTAATAGAAGAGACCTTCCAAGTTAACAAAACTTCTGCTCAAATTGTATGTATATTGTATGAGTATTTCTACAAAATTATTATTATAATCAACAAAACACAAGTAGATGATATACGCATCTTTGCAGAAGGTATACGCTAACGTGTAAGATTAATCAGAGGGTATACGGCGTATGCTTCCATATACTCTCGATTACAGCCCTGCGTAAAGGAGAATGTCATCATAATAGACCATGAAGGAACACTTGGCCAACTAGGTATTCAAGCTCTTTTCGCTTGGAGTACTGCATAAAGAGCGAGGACAACGTCCATCACATTGGAAGGCGCTTGAACCGGATGAATCATTTACGACACTTAGACTATGCGCACACCAGAGACAAAACAGTCGTACGACTGTCTGGCTCCTGTCGTTGGGAATGTAGTTTAAATTAGAGTGCGCACACCAACGACAACGACAGGAGAAAGACAAAAGTGTCGTCGAGCCTGCCCGAAAGCCCGCAGACACATTCCTTCAGCAGTGACCACAAAGTTAACAACTTTTTCTATGTATTGTAGGCCTAATGTGCGAATTAATGGATGAAGATATTGAAACATTGATCGAAGAGGTCAAAAAGCGGCCGGATCTTTCTAACAAAAGTTTAAAAGAATATTCAAACACAAATATTAAAAAATATATATATGGTAGGAAGTTTGTGCTGTTGTGATACCCAATTGGAGCTCTTTGGAAGGAGAGAATAGAACAAAAGCAGATAAGTTCAGGATGGATATTGTATTTATTGCCCCTGCCATGTTTATTGGATGAAAATACGCAAGCGTGTTACCTCACGATATATATATATATATATATATCGTTTGATCACCCGTCATTGTGTTGTTTTTGGAGGAAATACTTCTCACCATCACGTCACAGCCCCTATGTATGGGAATTGTTTACATTTTTCCACTGGCTATCATCACGTTCAAGGCCTGCGGGGGAGGATAAAAGCTATCCCGTGTTCCTGTAGAGGGCATTCATGTTGATTTTTACTCACATAGCACAAACACATATAATAGAGATATGATTTAGACGTTCAATACATCTAATAGATATTAAAAATTAAGCTAGAATACATATACGAGACGTATATTCCAGGTTTATATGTTCTACCCTTATACGTATGCCACATGTATAAGACATGTCTAGTTAGATATTTGTCATATATTTGGCAGACATTCGTTAGTGCGTGTGCGTGGCATTCCTTTTAATTTTTGCCCATTTTTCGAACTTTTGAATACACACTTAACAGTATTTTAGTAAACAAGGACAAAAATTTAGAGGTTAACAGGAATGCGACGCTACACGCACTTACGAATGTCTACCAATTGCATGACAACTGCTTATGCCCGCCATCCCACCTGAGGTTTTCAGTGCTTTTCTGTGTCTCATGAGGCGAATTTACTTGCAATATGTCTGTGTTGCAACTGAAACTACGTTCATTCGAAGGAGGAATAATTTTATTTACTAGGCTCTTAGGATCTGCACTTCAACATTACAAATAATGAATTTCTACGTATGCATGCGATGTGAACGCATGAGCGAATTTAGAAGAGTGACTCGAACTCCTGAAATTTAGATTTGATACAAGATGTGCATAGTTCAGGCGCAGTGTATATACCAGTATATGTTATGATTTTTTAATTTTTGCTTTTAGGTATCTTTGGGTAAGGTCGGAATCGGGTAGGGCAGGGAATAACACAGGTAGCGACCAGGGCCTTTGTCACGGTTTCATACCGGCAGTCGCTGTTCGGTGAAACTGACGAACCCACAAGCCGGCTCAAGGCCTCACGCCAGCCATCCTGACAGGTTTTCCAAGATTTTCTTGCGTCCTTCAGACTTTTGACAGGCTTAGGTTATAGCTGCCACTATATTGCCATTAAATGTTTTAAAAAATCTAACTCCATGTCTTATGGAACTCGCAAGTTCATCGCCGCTATAACAAACTTTCGCCATTGGATTCTATCCTTGGTAGGATCAAGCCACTTTTTTCATCACAAACGGGGAACTGTCGGTGTACCTGATTAAGTACGACTGTCTCAAGTTGGAGATCATCTTCCAGAAAAAGGAAACACTTGTAGAAGATGCAGAATTCGCAGTATTCGGAAGACCTCGTTGTTTATTACTTTTCAAGAGCAAAACATATTTCCACTATTGTAGTAAATTTTTATCCATATATGATGAAGAATTTGTAAGTCGAAATGCAAATATTATTCCTAACATGTTTATTATTATTATTATTATTATTATTATTATTATTATTATTATTATTATTATTATTATTATTATTATTATTATTATTATACAATACAATTCTTATAACCCAAAATTGAACAAATCAGCAATTTTGAGTAAAAAAAGAGATTAGAAATTAAAAGTTGTACCTTCACTCTATGGGGGTAGCCGTGGCTCAGGCTGTAGCGCGTCTGACTACGAATCGGACGGTCTGGGTTCAAATCCCGGCCAGGAGACTTTTCTCTCAGTGTTCCCATGCATGGCGCTCCGAGATCCACTCAGCCTCCTATCAAATTGAGTACCAGTGTGTCCTTGGTACTCCTGGGCACCTTGGGAAGGTAAATATGGTCGAGCGTGGGACTGACCACCCCACCTCACTTCGTACCGTAGGTCAAGATAATGTGAACCTCCACATCCCCAATGCGCCGTTCACGGCGCGTACGTATCGCACAGGGAATAACTTTACCTTTTTTTAAACCTTTACCTTCACTCTATGGATTTACTTCAATCAAAGGCTCGTTGGATAAAAATTAATTCGAATTGTGCCCATTTGTGATATATAATTTCTAGGTGCAATGTGACGTCATCACCTAGACTAAAAATTAGGGTAACCACAAAATATTATATTGGGTAATTAATAGAAATTCAAACTCGAAATAATTTGGGCATGAAAGTGTTCGTTTTGATAAAATGGAATTTCAGAACTTCGTAATCTATCTTTCAACAAATAAAGTACAACCTCACAGGTAATTTATAAATCTGCATAGCTTTCAACAAAGATGTAACTTACATTATATTGTATTGCCATGGTAACGCTCCGGCTGGGGTTGTAAAATAGCTCGATAAATACTACCTGACATCAGCTTACTGGTTTTTGATTTGAATGTAATGAAACACTGTCAAGAGGACACTCACAAACGGTGTCAGTAAAATACACGCCATATTTTGTACATACGAAATTCATTCAGATCTCGAAATGGACCGGAGCAAACACAGTCTAGTGGTTAGAGCATTGGACTCATGTCCGCTTGGTCCCGGGTTCAATTCCCGGCTGGAGTCCCACTTTTCGACTTCCACCCAGAGTCGTGAGGCAAATTGGGGAGTCACGTGAATAAAGACGTGACGGCCACACTCGGTCTGGTAAGCCTCTGATACGCCTGTTCGTGGTTATTTACGCGCAGTGTTGACCACACAGGCGTTATCAGGTGGACGTAGTTCCACCAAACACGGACAGATGGCGTTGCGGCTGACTCAGGGCCTATAGGCCTGTTACGCCGGTGTTTTTGTTTAATTGAAATATCTTCAACCTGTATTATCTGGCTTTACTAGTCGAATATGTTTGCCGTCAAAAGCTCCGATTACGTTGGGAAAATTGGTACGTTCACTGAATGTGTTAGCTATGTTCATCCAGTCTTCTTTTATTTCATCCGGCATGTAAATTGATTGTAGTTTTCCCCAAATCTTGTCACAGCAAGCTTTGACAATAGATCGAAGAGTAGAGGGTGCAATCAGGTATTCATATGATAGAGCATTGAAGCTAATTCCAGTTGACAAGTACCTAACGAAAAAAATAACCGAAGTAAAGAAGATGGATGTATGCAAGATAATATTATGCTTTCAAGTTCTTCTTAAAATTCGTTCAACTTCGATTAAATTTGAGCCATTTATTATAAATATATATTACATAATCGTGTTCAAATAATCGATTTTTAAAGAACCATCGTCTTGAATCAAAATGGCGGATGAATGAACGAGAATTTCGAATCGCTGTTTCAAGTGTGTATATATTGTACGCAAAATCGTTTGATGCCCTGGTAGATCTTCGTACAAAGTGTGAAACTTTCCTGTCAGTCAATAACCTAGAACTATAAAGAGGATGCACCCAGCATTGTCTACATTTTCGTTTCAGTTTCTTTCTTCGCCGAACAAGAAGAGCACAAAACACTGCAGTTTCCACGATATCCATTTTCCACAGAGTTCACAAAAGATCCGGCCAGTGCTATTCATACAATGCTTATGTTCAAAATTTCCCGCGCCACAGATTTGTCCCCATTGTGCCCGGGTATCACGACGAAACAGTTTTGTTTTGAAGTGCCTTACATCTTGCACGGCATTCGTACAACAGTCATACGACTGTCTTGTCGTCAGTGTGCGGTAGCCCTTAATGCCAAAAAACCGTCGAGTATGAACGGCTAGGGATACGTGGTAAAAGCTGTCCTGTCTCTTAGACATCTTAGTAAATAAGTTATCACTGTTCACTGTTTAAGGGACGAATAGTACTTACAATTATATCAAAACATTTTTAAACACCATTTATATTTCTTCCGATCGATTTGAATTTATAAGGGGAAAATCTAGGTATCCTTAGAAGCTTAGCCACCAAATTTGGTGTAAATCGGTTGAATAGGGGCTGAGAAATTTAATGAAAACCAGATAAAGGATAACAAAGTTACACGCATTTTGCCGCCATCTTGGAAAATGGCGTTATGCGTGGAATGACAAGGTGTCTCCCGATCTTATATAATTTTTTATGATCCAGAGAATTAGTGTGTCAAGCCGCACCTTCTTATCACCATTTGCAGTTATATTTTGCGAACCGTCCCCACTATAGGGAAACAGCTTCACAATGTTCACCGTGAGTCTGACGATAAATGACATGGCCAAGGCTCAGACATGGACAGATGACGTAATATTAGATGTTTTTCATTGCAGCAAGGTCGTAAAGTTGACAACTCTACACAGCAGCTAAACTATGTCAAGAAACAGTAAAATGAGCTCTCCTGGGGTAAAATATTCCGGAGGGAAACAAGTCTCCGATTCGGATCATCTGGCGGGTAAAAAAACAGAACTAAGAAAGATTTTAGAATAGGAACTTGCAAACGTAGGCACTTTATAACAAATAGGCGCGCTTCAGGTGCTAGCACGCGAGACTGAGAGGTACGGGATTGACATAGTAGACACATAAGAAGGCCGGTGGGATGCTCAAAATATCATTTGACAGGGCAAATGCGCTTGCTGCTACGGGGGAACTCAATCACTCATTTTGGAACAGAATTCCTAATTTAGAACAGTACTGTTCCGGCGATTCTAAATATAACATTCGTGAACGAAAGAGTGTTTCAACTTTACGATATATACCATATAGTGCAACACAACCTTAATTCATGCCCATTCTCCGATCGATCAACCTGATGCAAACGAGCATGATACATTTTATGATGTGGTAGAAACGTTGTGTCACCGACTACGTAAGTATAATACGAAAATTGTGCTGGGATTTCAACGCAAAGGTAGGTAGGGAACAAAGTTTTAGATCTCCTATAGGTAAATCTTGTCTACGTTAGAAGGAACAGTAGTGTAAGCCAAATAACCTTTGCGATTTTGACATTACCATCTAATAAAGATAATAATAATAATACTAATAATAACGAAATTGATGTTAGTAAGACGTGGAAGACAATTCACAATACAGCAGAAGACACAGCAAAATAATGTGTAGGTGAGAAGAGACGATAGGAAACCAAAGTTTGTTTCGATGAAGAATGTATTAATATCCATGAAGAAGGGAAAGAAGTTTTGCACTCCGGTCTCTTCTATTTGCCTATTAAACACGGAGCTGTTGGATGCAGGTGGAAGCGCTGGAAAGGTCCGTGCACAGGAGTGATGAAAGAAATCGGGCCCGAGCGCCACAGGAGTGATGCATACTAAATCAGGATAAATTACACATAATAAAATTAAGAGCATGGAGCAGATTCTTCTACGCTAGGGAAACCGTTTCAGACATTGAGTTGTTGGACGCGGTTATGACGTTTAATAAGTCCGGGTCCCCTGTGAACAGCGGTGATGTCAGAAAACGAATCCGGGTCCGGAGGCCCAGAAATGGGATCTGGAAGTTTTGGACTCTGATGAAGCCAATCAGTTAGTTAGTTGGTGAAACTGGTCACGTTTTCAGTTTTTAATTAATACGTGTTGGTTTGCTCAGCAATTATTTAATTATTTACATTTAATGGATATTTATATCTTTCGAATTGCTAGTCTCTCTTTTATATAGTTGAATTGATAGTTTTATCTCGCGCAATCAGGTATTGAGTTTAAACCAGAATAATGGTTTGTGACACATCCAAAAATTTCGTGACC
>JAGDQP010058592.1:0-12529 GCA_022664845.1 Lepisma saccharinum
TTCACACATCTAGCAATGTTGTTTACTTGTTCGCTTTATTATTAGCCTTAATAAGTGAGTTATTTTTCACCGTCTATTTTTCACAATCCCCAATTTGTCTTAAAAACTGTTCAACAGAATGCCAACAACCATTTCACCTCACTTGAAACTGACTGAAACAACATCTGTGGCTTACTGAATAGAAGACAACACTGGGCATGCGCGAACAAGCAACTTCGACGACGAGCGAGGGGAATGCAAAAAAGAACATTTTATTTCTGAATATACCTCGTTCAATTCTATTTTAAAGTCATGACTGTAGCATGTTATGTTAAGTTATAGTGAACGAAGGAGATTTAACGAAAGAAGGCTTTATATCGATATATTGGTGCTCTTCTTTCGTTCCTCAACAATATCTCCGGACTAAGGAAAAGTATCTAAAGTCTACAAACGTGATATAATTCAATTCTGTTCACCAAAGAGCTGGCTGGCTTTACACGAATATTTGTGATTTAGTTCTCCATAAATAAGAAAAATCTTTTAACTGATAACATACCATCGTCAACATAGAAAATATTTACGGAATTAAGAAGAACCTCACTTAATTTCGACAGGCTAAACTTTGATAATTCATAACTCTCGTGCTTACTGAAAGAAATAATCTGAAATGTTGCTCAGAACAGCTACAAACAATTACCTGGATGAATAACGTACCTTCAATAAATATCTCAGGGTCTGTGGTAAAAGCAATGCGGGACCACCCATATTCTGCAAAGTACGAGGAACCTTTATTTATGCTTACACCAAAGTCTTGGAGCTTGTTCATCAAACCTGAAATTTCAAGATTGAAATTATATTCCAGAAAAAAAAATTGTGTTAGTTGGATTGTTATGAATTTCAGAAAACACTAGAAGACCACAGTGAAAAAGTTCTTTGTCCATTTTCTGATTTTACAGGAAATTGTTTTAAAATTCCATAATATGCATTAAGGATACGTAAACATAAAATAAACATTTTCTTGTAATAGACGGAGTATACGCATGATACTAAGATATTCAAACTTATCTTTTTCTGAAGCGAGTACTGATAGTTGGGTGGCAACACTGCAGGCACTGTAGGGCTATCCTTCACGTACATGTCTGTTGGCTGATGTGATTCTCGCTTGATTAAGCATCAGTTAGACCCAGTGTGTAGCGGTTCCTCTTCGTCGCAGTTCCATTAGGATAAAACGACAGAACATGTTGAACAGCGATACTGCATCGAATTTTGCAGAAACTTGGATGTGGCCAAGAAAAAAATAATACTGAGGATTCAACAAGCTTTTGACGACGATGACACATAAATAAAATATTGGTATAATGGGTTCAGAGATGGCCGCATGTTGGAGGAGAGTGACAAGCATTCTGGGAGGCTATCATCAATTCGGAATGCAGTGAGCGAATACACACCAGAAGGACCAACAGCTACGAAGGAATATTATGTTGACGCTCTGCGTCGTGTACGTGATGCAGTTCGTCGCAAAACCCAGACCTGTGGTGTTCCCAGAACTGGCACATGCATCAGGATAACACCATTTTCCATTTCTCTCCCTTAATCCAATCATTCCTGGCAAAGAGTGGTATTCCTGTGATTCGTCAAACTCTATACTCCCTGGAGATATCTTTATGTGACTTCAAGCTTTCCCTTTAAGTCGAATAGATACTCCAAGGTACTTGCTCCGACTTCCGGGAGGACATCATGCACAACGCGATGGCGGCGGTGTCAGCAGTTTTAACAGAGGAGTTCTACTCATGCTTCCAGCAATAACACGTTCATTGGGTTAAGAGTGTGGAAGCTGAAAATTCTTGTTTCGAAGATAAAGAAGAGTTGAAACACACAAGTATTATTTTCCTGGCCTATTTTCGGATACTTCTCAGACAGACCTTCTAGTTTGTTAGAAATGTCCTTAAGAGATCAACCAGATGACACTCTTAACTAAATTTGGCCCAAAATAAACAAAGCACGTTCCTTCACTGTGGCATTAATTTCTAAAATCTTTATTTGAGATGTCAATATCCCTCTTAGTACTGATACTGACCTTTCGGGCCATATACCAAACACTGCTGAACGAATGTTTCCCATTAAGAACCACAGAGCAACGTAAGGAGAAACAATTCTTCAAATCCATTATTGACTCATTGGAAAACGAGTCGCGATGAGCACAGGAGTCTTGGTCTTGCATGCAAGACCAACACCAAGACCAAGACCAGGGTTACAGATGCAAGACCAAGACCAAGACCATACCTGCAAGAGTATTGCACATGCACTATTTGAATATTTTTACAACGTGGAAAGGAAGGGATAATAATTACACCCTTCACTTGAATTTATTTGGCTTCTGTAAAAGTACCACTGAAGTGAAGGTGTTGCCAGTTGTGCAAACCGTGTGAGTGGATATGAGAATCATGCCGCTGTTACTGTAGCATAAACGTCCTTTTCTGAATCGATTGTTGATAATCCAGGATGGCTCCGTGCATGAAAACAATACCCACATAATTGTCAAAAATGAGATCATGCTACAAACGTAACCTTTACTCTATCATCCAATGAAACCATGAATATTTTTAAGTAGTTATAATATAGTGGGCCCGGCCATAAGGATATATGCTTAAGGGTTTCCTGTTACCTTTATTTTCTCGAAATAGCTTCAGTGTGGCTTATTAGATTCATGCACGTAGCCACAGAGTTGTTATTACTTGTTCTCAATTTTCATTCGCATCATCCTAATCGAAGTCTCTTGCAACACCCCACCACCACCACCACCACCACACACACACAGAAAGAAATTAGTAATTGGTGCTGGGTTACGATGCATTTACACATTCTGAAACAATGAGGATCTCTTACCGCGAAGTCTCCGAGCGGTCTGCGACGGTAGGCCATCGACTCAAAGGTCCTGGGTTGGAGTCCCGGCAGGGGCATGGGTGTGGATTTTAACAGCTAAAGGCGAATCCTGACCGGACGAAGTCCAAAGTTACTAGACTGGTCCATATAAAAATAAAGTTTACCAAAGATTTTCCTAGATATGGGCGATTGAAAGTATGGAAAACTGAAGTGTGAACCCCACATTTCGAAAGTATTCCTAGCAGGGCTGATGCGGCATTCGATCGTAAAAATGTAAAACATAGTTCCTTCTAAATACGCAACTTGCGTCCTTGTGTAGAGCAAGAGAGGCAGGAGGGATTCTCGAAAGGAAGCCGTGGAAACTCGAAAATTCCGTAAAACAAATTTATTTTCTCTGGTGAATCCTTATGATTGCACAAAATCATAAGTTCTACATTTGTATATACGTTTATTTCAGTTACGATGGAATGCCGCATGAGCCCTGCGATGAATACTTTCAATCACCCATATCTCGGAACAGAAGAAGTTTTCGGCATTTCGTTACCTGGACTTTTATGTGTTTTAATGCGAGGAATCACCTCCCAGGTATTGAAAACGAACCGAAGTTTGTAAAGAAATTATGTTCTGTTGGAGTAAATATAGTGTTATTAGTGGTAGTCATTGTTATTAGTGGTTGGCATTTAAAACATACAACATTCTTTGCTTTGTGTTCACTTCATAAAGTCCATAAGAACTATGAATTTTAATTTATATATCAACAAAAGCTAAATAATATAAAATACACAGATCTCATGCAATTGTGTGAAAGACTTCCTTTTGTTTTCTCGATACAACCCTGGAAAATTCATTACGTGATTGCTCTTTACTATTCTTTAGGATACTTATGACTTATGTACACTAAACTTACAATAGAAGGGTAAGTTTCTGTTAAGGATAATTTGGATAAAGGGCAAACGGAAGTCTGATGTCCTGGCTTTTCTGACGTTAGGTTTGTCGTGGTATGATTTATTGATTCAGATAAAGGTGGATTATAGTCAGTTCGGACTCTGTACTGATTTGCGTAGACCTAACCAAGTCTTTGTGTTCTAAGCTACTAGTCGATGTTATAAAATGTCTGTTGATATGTGCTATTGAAAACTGAGTTCTGTTCTAAGTATTATGCTGCGAAGAATTGAGTCTGAATAAATCAACAGTTTTTGCAGTACACTTGGCAATAGTTTGTCACCTGTAGATAAAGTCGGGAGGAATATTACTAGATGTGGGCTTTGGATGCAACGCAAAAGTTACTTTAGAGTAAGTTAGAGGTAACAGGCGTGTAGACTTGTATTGAGCACAGAAAGGCTTCAAATTCAGCAGGTTTACTTTGATACATTTGTTTCACAGCGAAGTATTGCTCCACAAGTCATAAGTAATTTTACCAAGCGGTCGTAGATGAGTTGGTAGAGCGCTGGCGTCGCATTCGGAAGGTCCGTGGATGAAATCTCGCGACCGGCCATCCTGAGTGAGGTTTTCTAGGGGTTTTCTCAGTCCCACTAGGCGAATGCTGGGATGGTACCTTAACTCAAGACCCTGGCCTCTAACTTACCCACTGTTGTTTGAAGCCTTAGGCCATAGATGCCTGTTAGGTTTAAATAAATTCAAATTCAAATTTCTAAGTAATTATAATTTCTATCAGTCTTCTGCCAGAAGTCGCTTGAGCCATGCCTAGTCTTATTATCGTAAACTGTCTGGGTTTGTGGACATGAGTGCTTCTTACAAGGAAGTAACAATGAGCTCATATCGAAACCTACCCTAAAATTTCACGCAGAGCAAGGAAGTCCCACAGAAAGACCATACACAAAAAAATCAGCTGCTCCTGGAAATACCAGAAATAGCATCTCTCGGCAAGTGCACAAAGTGCATTACCACTCCTTGTAAACTGCGTGTTAATGAGAAAAAGTGAATAACAACAACGTGCACGAATTGTTACAAGGTTACAATGTCTAAGTTATTTTGGCCATCATTTTCGATAACCCATGATTGCATTCTGTCAAATCTTACGAAACAAAGTTGTATGCCTAAAACAGCAAATAAACTAAAAGTAAAGTAATAAAATGTTAGTGAAGTTGTTCAAATTTAAGCGAGATTGAACTTCGGTAGATCTATTCTGTACATTTACATCAAGATAAACAATATTACATTAAAATATATTTACATTAATATTGATACATTAGGGCAGGCAAATGATATGCATAGCTTTTAATATTCCCTATATCCGGTGTAAAATTTGGGTATGAAACGTATAAACTTCTTAGAAGCAAGACTTGCAAGACTCTTGCAAGCAAGACCAAGACCAATACTAGGTGAGCAAGACCAAGGCCGATACGGTCTTGGTCTTGGTTTTGCTTTTGCTCATCACTAAATCAGATTCTAAATTCACTCGACAATAATTTACTTTCTTTTCCTTCCATACCCATGTAGCACAAAATGTTGGCCCAACAGCAGAAAATGTGCGTGAACGTTGGGGAATCGTGGATCGAGTTTCCAACTTAAAACCAATGCATTTTATAGTATTCCTTATCGTTGGTAAATGTCGTTTGGGATGCCAACCAATTTCCGCATTGCCCAAAGACTTTTATTGTTGTTCTTCAACAGAAAATTGTTTTGCCCACCAATGTTTTATGTTTGCCCAACCATATTTATTGCTGGTTTCTCAACCGTAAGATCGTTGTTTTGCCGACCTGAATCCGAACTTGGACCAACGACACTTATCGTTAGGCTTTTAACCATAAGACCATTAGGTAACGTACATAGCCATTGCAAATAAGTTGACATTTTTTATAGCTTAATTTGATATTCTTCTATGTTTATTTAGAACTGGAGAAAGGAGGTGGCATCGGCATGTTTCTGTGAAATACAAGTTGAATTCGTGTCTTGGTGTCTGTGTGAGTGTTTTTGTACCTTGTAATCTGTAATCTTTTCAAAAAGTTAGTGATTTTATATGATTGTAGCGACCTGGGAGAAAGACTCAAGGGTGAGTCGTTGCACATGAGGAGGTGGGTTGACTAGCTATGAAGACGTAGGTTACGGGTGACAGCCTGACAAGCAGACATTGCATTCCGCAGCTTTCACTATTGACTATTGAGTAAACAAGGAGACCTGCTAAGTTTTAATTCTAGGAAAACTGATATTGATGTCTACAGAAGCTGACAAAGGATAAGACAAGTTGGCATTTCACGTAATTCCTATATAAATTATTGTCTTTGAAGAACAAGGCAGCATACTTGTGAAATTTACTTTTATTGCGGCCCAGTGCCACACTTAGCTTTCTTTAAGAATTTTTCATCAAATTCGTATTCATAATAATTATCATAATGATTTAATTGAATTTGAATTTATCGTTGACCGTTGGTTTGCCGCCTCTCCATAAACGTTGGGCCAACAGTTTATGGGTTAGGTTTTATAAAAATGTACTCCAAATATACATGTCTCTCCTACATTCCAAACTTAAAGAATATATATTAATAAGATCCGTCCTTCTAATGCTAACAATTCAAGAAACACACAAAGGTACCTCCAGGTGAATTGCTGCGCTGTAAAGCTAACAAATTGTTTCTGACTCCTTGTATGGATACCAGTGGACCGTTTTGCAAATATGAATCTAGCCACACATATATAGTTTCTCTCGTTGATATCGCTACTTGTTTTGTTATTTCCAAACCTATTCTTGATATGACACGAAACACATTGGCCATATTCTTTTACGAGTAATTTACCTTAAATTCGGGGCACCTCTTTCCTCAAATTAGATTTTGTCCTTCATTTAAGAGTTAAATTTCTTCACACCTTTGTAATTTGTAATCTCAGACTTCTTAAAAATTTGAATAGTCTTTCATATTTTGCTGTAAAAAATCTAGCGCAGCTTAAACTCTGTGTGGATGATTTATGTACGTATATAGAAAGGAAGGATAGTTACGAAGGAAGGTACAAATGTATGTGTGTAATCTACAGAGGGAGGGGAAGAGGGGAAAACAGAAACTTTAGTTTATTGGCGTATACCTACATATCTCAGACATTTCATTTCTTGCAAACATTACATTTCCAAAGTCAACCCATACAAAAAGACCGGCGACAGCAGGCTTCACGTAGACATAATATGGCATCAATGATTCCCGCAGAAGATTAGCACCATCAAATAATTGTTTATGTACGAGTGGTATGTAGTTCTTGTAAATCCAATCTATAAAAGGAAATAAATAGATCAAAATATTGTGAACTTCTAATGCATACGAAATGTTATCAAAATGGAAATCGAATAAGACAAGAAACATTTTTAAACGTAGCTCATTTAAATCTATAGTCTCCAAAACTGTTCCGTTCTATGTAGATAAGGAATCCCACCGCTGTCATTAGGCTTTAAGCGCTCTCTGGAACTGCCTGTTCTGAAGCGCTTCAAGCACACTCTATAATTTACCCTGCATCTTCTTTAAAGTGTCAAAACTTCGTTGAACATTAATTTCATTTGGGAAACCGAAGAGTCACAAGGGTGCAGATCTAAATTCTGCACATGACTTGCAGTCTACAGTGATCTATTGGATTTACACGGAGATCTTGGTAAATATTCAACAGTCAAGAGACACTATGCATGTTTTAATCATCCGTTTACCTCGGGTGCAATGGCAGTTTTTCTCTTGAGTATACGCTGAACAAAAGAATTCCGCCAGATTTCTCATGGGTACATAATCATTCGAGTAAGGTACTCTTCAAAATCATTTTCCTCGGCCTTTTCGCTGATTATTCAAATGGCACCTACAAAGGACGCCTGCGGCCTAGGTTCCAAACCTATATATATAGAAAGCAATTAGCATTACCGTGTATGATATGTAATACTAGATATACGTTAAAGACTGTTTAAGAATTGGAAAGGTAAAATTTGAAATGTATATGCAAAACTTCACTTCTACTACGTACAAATGTCATCATTGTCATCGAGGCAGAAACAACAATACCGTGACGACTCCTAACTACGTAACTCTATGGCTTATGGAACTCTCAAATTCATAACCACAATAATAAACGCTTGCCATTGGATTCTATCCTGGGCAACATCAAGCCAGTTTTCATCACAAACACCTACTTGTCGAAGATCTCTTCCAATATTGTCCTCCCAACTACATCTCGTTCTTCCCAATGGCCTCCTTCCATCCGGTATTTCAACCAGGATAGATTATAATCTTTGTTTTTGCCCCATCCGAGCTACATAACCTGCCCACTTTAGTCATCGCGATTTCATTATTTTTGCATCTGGTGAATCGTACAGTCCATGGAGTTCTTCATTATGCAGTTCCCTTCATTCGCCAGTTATCTCGTTCCGTTTTGGCCCGTATATCTTTCTCAAAATCTTATTTTCAAACCCACTCAATTTATGTTCACCTGCTAGGGTCGTTCTCCAACTTTCGCAACCGTAAAGTATTACCGGCAGAATAACCATTCTGTATATTTTCAGTTTCAATTTCCTTGATATTAATCGCGATGTTAGAAGTTCTTGGACTGAATAGAAACATGCGTTGCCCGATACTAAGCAACTTTTTATTTCTTGTGTAGCTTCATTTTCCCTTGTTACATATGCTCCCAAGTATTTAAATTTGTTAAGTTAAACAGTAGTGGTGATAAGGCATTACCTTGTTTCAATCCGTTGCAAATCTTGAAACTATATTTTACCTATTCGTACTCTGTTTATGGGGTCTCTGAGATATATTTTCACTAGTTGAACCAGTTTTCCAAATCGTATCAAGATACTGTATAACTTTTCCCTTTTGATAGAACCATATACTTTCTTAAAATGAATGAATATCTGGTGAATAGTCCCATTGTTTCCCATTTCTTCTCCAAAATTTGTCTCATGACGAAAGTCTGGTCCAACGTGGATCTATTTCTTCTCAATCCGCACAGGTGATCTCCAATTACTTCATCTAGTTATACACTTAGGTGTGTTAACAGAATATTACTTAATACTTTGTAACAGGTTGGAAGAAACGAGATTCTGCTGTAATTATTAAAGTTCGATTTATCGCCTTTTTCTAAAGGAGTGTCTACGTGCACGTCTGACGTGCACGGTATATAGCGCTTATGTACTGTACACGTCAACATGCGAGGTGCAGAGCGTGAACTATATGAAACACAGACAAGCGGTTCTTCGGCCAACTCCAAGCTTAGTCCAGTGGTTAATGCATCGGGAAACTGATCCGGAGGTCCCGGGATCGAACACTGGCGTGGTTACTTTTACGTTTTTTAAAAGAATTTTTTTTATGTATATACGCATTAGGAAATTTAATAAAAGTAGTAATTTAATACAAAATAGAGGATCTGCTGTCAACAATGGAAGGATCAAAAAGAAAGAAGGTAACAATCCCAGCTATAGGAATGGGCTTTTGGAAAGCTACCCCAAAGGAAGTCTTAAAGATTATGAAGTGGTGGGAAAACAAAATCCAAAACATCGGATTCGAGATGGTATCAAATGACCAATTACTCTTTGAGACAATAAAAGGGAATTTGGAAGACATAAGAAATCTAGAACAAAATCAAATAAACAACGAAAATATAGCGGAAAACAGAAACGAGGGTAGAACAGATTGAAAAGAGGAACAGGCAACGGATTCGAACGACGATTCGGGAGAAAGCGGGCAGGACAAGCAGACTATACCCGAGGAGGAAAGGACTTACAGGAAGAAGAAGAAGAGCTGGAAATCCTGGATCCCGAGGTTGTACGAAAGATGAGGTAAAGCAAAGGAGTATAGAAGCGATCATGCAGTCGTAGAAACACCGAGAAAGGAAACAATAGACGGAATAGACACTACTGAGAATATGCATGATCCTGGGGAGAGAGACCTGACGAACAAAGAAACGAAGAAAATTGCATCTGACCCCAGAACTCTGTACAGTGCCCTGCAACTTGACTAAAACCTGTCGAGACTTGAGGAGACCAACACTCTGACGGCTGCACTGAGAGTCATCATAAGGAACATACACCCACAAGGTAAAAGCATCACCTTCCCGATTATTGAAGAGGTAGACAGAATCAATCTAAAATCAGATGGAATTACGTCTGCTGGTAGGTAAGGTTTTTGAAAGAAGAAACGAGACCTTGCGACTGAATAGCGTATATCGACAGTTTGTCATGGCATATGGGCGGATAGCCTTCAATCCAGAAGAAAATTTTCCTGCATGCCACGTCTACACTAGACAACCATAAATCATGATTAATATCATCCAGCTAAACGCGGATAGATCCAAACTAGCATGCGCCGACCTGAGACATCTATGTGAAGAGAAGAACGTGGACGTGGCATGCCTACAGGAACCATGCACCAGGAAGGGAAAACTGCAGGGATTTCCGGTCGATGTCGTGGCGGTGCTGCCAAGGGAGGAAAATCCTATGGTAGCAACGCTGATATTCAATAAGAATATAGAAACCCTAGAGCATGCCCAATACTCGTACAGGTGGGTCCAATGTCTAGAGATAACCAATAAAAAGAGAAAGCTGTTAGTGGTCAATATTTACTGTCAGTTCTCTCTTCCGACCGAGATATTTGTAATGAAATTGGAGAATATTCTGAATGCTTTTAATTATAAGAATATGCTGATTGTGGGGGATCTGAATGCAAAGTCCCCGCTGTGGCACTGCCCCGGATCTGACGGTAATGGGAAAATGTTCGAAGAGCTGATCCAACAGTTTAATTTAAATATCCACAATAGAGAAAGACAACCTCCGACATTTAGGGGCAGGGCCTGGGCGGAGTCTAATATCGATGTAACCATGTCCAGGGGAAACGTGTATAATGACTTAACGGATTGGAGAGTCGTGGAAGATGCAACAACGAGTGCCCATAATGCCATCGGACTTAACATAAATCTAAAACAAGAAGATCATGAAGAGGATCAAGAAGACAAAACAGTATTTAAATATAATGTAAAAAAATAAACTGGAAAAAATTTGATAACAAACTAAACTTACCACAGATCGACAGAAACTGTAATATTGATAACTTAACGCAGGAACTAGAGCTGGCCACAAAAAAAGCCATCGAAGAAGCCATCCCAAATAAAAAATGTGGAACTAAAAAGAAAAAACGTATTGGACAGAGGCATTAGAAAGCTAAAAAGAACAACAAAAGCAGCTAGAAGAAGTTACAGAGCGGCTGGAGGCCACGAGTTGAGGTAAAGTAGGCTAAACAAGTATAGGGAAATCAAACAACAATTCGAGAATGAGCTACGCGAATACAAAAAAAGAACCTGGAACAAATTCGTAGAGGATAATCTTAGTCTGGACCCATGGGGAACACTCTACAAGATTGTGATGAGTAAAAAAAAGAAGGGCACCCTAAACACATTGGAAAACGATAATGGGCAGTATAGCACCAGCTGGAAAGATACGACAGAGTTACTCTTCGCAAAATTGTTCCCCGATGATTTAGAAAATTATGACAATGAGCAGAATACACTCATGAGGGAAGCATCCAAGACCTACAACCCCGAGCAAGAGGAAGAAAATAATGAAGAGCTCATCGTTACAAACTAGGACGTTGAACAAGCTATATACAAAGTCTTAAGAATGGAAGGGCCTCAGGCCCAGACGATATAAAGAGCGAAATCTACAAAGAAAACAAAGATATCTGGACTCCATACCTCGTAAGAATGTCGGATCCGCCTGAAGATCTCGACATTCATTTGTAATCGTTCCTTACCTCGGCTTGTATTGATCTCATATGTTATTTGTCTTCCCGTTCGCCTCTACCTCCTGAATCTTCTGCGTCAGATATCGCTTTTCTTTTCAGAAACCGCGCGTGGCGTTTCGTTTCGCGTTACTGGTTGGTATTTGCTTAGCTTTTATTACTTAGCTATCGCTGCCTTGCTTGTTTTCGTTCCTCATGAAGTTTAAGGCATTCTTCATCAAACCAAGGTTCGGTTTTCTGCTGTTTTTTATCACTTACAATTTCCTTGCTGCGCTCTTAATGACTCCTAACACTATGGATGATTGAGATAGTATCCAAATACATTAGAATGATTTGCGTTTGCAGGGATCTAGTGAGGAAGATGGTGATTTTGTATCTCCAGTCGTATGTATACCTACGGATAACCAATACTGTGAATATTACAATAAACATGATTGTAAAATTAAAAGAATTCTGGAAGGTTTTACTGTAATTAGTGATCGATTTGAAGCCTTAAAAGATGAATTTATAGTCCTAGAACAGGAGAATAATTAGTTGCTGGACTTGTTACAAGCAATATTGAAGTCTAGAACTTATGCTGCGACAGAGTCAGGTGAATGGCCAAACCTTAATACTGTACAAGGATATAATTTATGAATTCCGGATAACGAGTTTCTACTGGCTACTCATAAAAATCACAAGCAAGGAACGCGGCTAGCGCCTGAAGGAAAAGACGGCCGTAGGAATTTAGAAACCATGAAACACGCAACTTATTAAGATAAACTTATATGAGATTAATTAATATCTTATTTTTTTATTCCTTACCTTCGTCTTTGAGTAAATTCACAGTCACCTTGGTGATGTAGGTAGGCACTGCTGTCAAATGGCCCTCCTGAACCACCATTTCATTCAATTTCTTGTTCCTCGAGATTATGATACCAATTCGAAAACCAGCCAAATTAAATGCCTAGCGTAAG
>JAGDQP010058593.1:0-12529 GCA_022664845.1 Lepisma saccharinum
AAACTTGATCATAATTTGCATGTTTTGGCCAGCTACCTGTCTCTCCACTCATCGGAATCTCCAGGGCAGTGTATCAATAAAATGAAATAGGGAGAAGAAATGACTTCGTATGTGAGTTGAGCAACTTCGATTTGTGTGGTCATTTTCGTTTTCAACCTGCTGGTGCTACAACTAACTGGCAAATCCTTCTCATTTGACTTTGGCCTGTTTTTCTTGCATGGGATTCACGCTTCCTTTGCTTGCGGTTTCTATGAGTAGTTAATAGAAATTCGTGTTACACGTAGAACACGTACTTAAACATGTGTTCCAATTGACTACTCGCCTAAATCGCAAATAAACGAAGCATCGTACGCTTACATGAAAAGTTAACGTTACTTTTATTATTAAAAAAAATAAGAATTCACAGTAGCGCCTGAATGGAAACAGGTAGAGAGAAAATTACTTCAGAGTTTGAAAGAAGCGCGTCAACTGTCGATTACATCTGCCTGATTACGCAATCGTAATTATAAATGCAGGTCCCTTTCATTAATTTATTTCATTTCAATCCTTCACGCTAAAGCCTCCTTCTCATGTACTCGCTCGTCGCGTTCCTCGCTTGTGATTTGGCTTAGTAACTAAGGCCGGCTTTCCTTGCAGGCGCTTTACGCGTGCTTTGCTTGCTTTTTCTATGAGTAGCCAATATGAACTAGTGTTACACGTAGAACACGTACTTAAACAGGAGTTCCAATTTGCTATTCTACCAAATCGGAAGCAAAACACGCAGCGAGCGCCTGTTTGAAAAGCTGGCCTAATATAAATGCGTGCTTACTTGTTTCTATTAGATACTGATTCAAATCGCAAGCCAAGTACGTGGCAAGCGCGTACATGAGAAGGGGGACGAGGCCGGCTTTTCATATAGGCGCTATTATAGCCGCGTTCCTTGCTTGCGATTCCGTAATATAAATACTTAAACATGATCTTTTAATTGGCTACTCAGGAAAACCACAAAGGAAACACGAGACTAATACGTACATGAAAAGCCGACTTATCGCAGTAACAGATATAGAGTAACTTAGGGCTTATTTTCATGAAAACTTACATTGCTTGCCATTTGGGTGAGTAACCAATTGAAACAAACTTTACACGTAGAACACGCAATGAAACACATGTTTCATTTGGCTACTCATCCAAATCGCAAGCAAAGCAAGGAACACAAGTTTTCATGAAAAGCAGCCCTTACTTAATTTCCATTTGAAATACTCGATCTCGAATCATACCTTTGAAAGGACAAATAATATTCAGTGACAATAATAGAGTCCTAGATTTGTAAAGAGCATTTTTATAGCCTATATACTGTGAACGTCAACAAGAACACATATTTGAAAGTTAAAAAGAAAAAAAATACTTGGCAACACTGAAATAATGTTCAGTAGTGCGGAAATAAAGCGCGCTAGAAGATTAGGCTACTAGCAAATGGGATGAGGGATGAGGTTTTGAAGCACACCCTCACTCCTCCATGCGGAAAAATATGTAACTTACCCCGATTTAAGGGTACAAGACCGTTACTTATAAACTGCCTTAATTTTACCAACATTCACCCACCCCGCTGCTTTCCGTTTTAACCTCCCACCCCAAAATCGTAGCATGTTATCGAAAGATTGAGAGAAAACGAAAGAACATTATTTCCCTATTCATCCACTTAAACGGAAAGCAAATCATTCAAAATCGCTCCAATGCACACCACCTGACTGTATGGCTGCCACGATCTCGTACTGGGTAAT
Source organism: Lepisma saccharinum (assembly GCA_022664845.1). Taxonomy (NCBI): domain Eukaryota; kingdom Metazoa; phylum Arthropoda; class Insecta; order Zygentoma; family Lepismatidae; genus Lepisma; species Lepisma saccharinum. The sequence goes on from JAGDQP010058593.1 coordinate 1,761, forward strand.
AATTCCCATTATACATGCTTCTTGCCGCTTGCCAGCCTCCCACTTCCACTGTATATACGGTACAACGATGCAACTGCCTAAACGCAAGCAGCCCCTAATGAATGGGTTGCTCTTTCGTAGTAACTAGATGGTTACATGTGTACTCTGTCTGTACGCCTATAGTGTCTATGTGTGTGTGTGTGTGTGTATGTTTCTGTATTCATAGACAGCTTGCTGACGTCATATTAGAAACAACCGGTTGACCTTAACAGCTGACGCGTACCTTTAGACTGGTTGTCATAATTTTTTTTCAATATGTTCATGCGTGTCTAGTGGCAAAAAGATATTTTAAAAATTATTTTTATTGTTTTATTTTTTTTTCATGCGCCAAAAGTATTTAACCTGGCGTTTAAAACTTGTTTTATTTTACGCTTTCCTTATCTAACTTTTTAGCAGTGGTAGTCCGGTGGATTCATGGAAGTAACGCAGGGGGCACGCCCCCGCCCCCCACCTCGAGGGAAGATTATTTAGTTTTACAGCATTGTTACATTAATTTATATCAGGAAAGGCTTTGATTTGTTTCTAGACAAATCTAAATTATCTACAAATATCAATTTTTGGGGATATCAAATCCTGGATCCTCACGAAAATCCTGGATCCTCACGAAAATCCTGGATCCTCGCGAAAATCCTGGATCTGACACTGCTTTCTAATTTATTCTGTTTTTCTTTTCTTTTTATACAGTTTTGTTTTTGTGAAATCACATTGTGAATTTGTGTTAAGAGAAAAATGTGTTGTACCGCTTTGAATTGTTCCAAATCGGTTTACGGAATCACAACTCGATGTTTAGCCCCACACTACATTATCCCAAGATAGACCTATACACGAACTCTATTGGAAGTCTCAATATTAACAGATGCATGCTAAAGTTAAGCCTATAGTTATGATTGTATGGTAATAAATACTATTTTAGCTACTTCTGTGTCATATCCAGGCGAATTTCGCTTCCCCAGATGTATCATTCTCGGGACGGGCGTAAGCCATAGTGCTGTTACCGCCCATATACTCCATTTTATCTTATCGCAGATGTATCAGCTACGGCAACTGGAAAATTGTGGATTGTACTTTAAATTCGACTCCAGTATTCTCTTCAGTATGTTGCATTACGTCTTTTTTCCATAAATTTTACATTGAAATGTTTAGAAAGAATTTCTGGAGTAGCAAATGAACAGTGTTTGTAATACAGGAGCAACACTAATGGTCATAATGTCCCCGTACGGGCATAATACACAACGAAATCGTGATATTCATGCATAGTAGAGAAAACCACAGTTTAAGGTAAAACCGGGAGAGATTGCGCGGTAGGAGACATTGCGCAGACCCCTGGAAAAAACGGGAAGGAATTGGATTGCTGTGTTGCGAGTGTGTGTAGCGTATATTTTCAAAGGAAACTTTTACTGTTAAAACAATTTTAAATCAAAGTGTATCTGAGGTAGTTCTTTGTCAGAAGTATAGTGTTCGTACGCAGTTTTGCGACCATTGTGGAAATTTCCACCCTACGTGCTGCGCAATATCTCCCTCTAAATTAAGATAGTTGGCGCATGCGTCAAGTATTAGAGATTGCGCAGCACTTTCATTTAATACAATGAGAGGAGAGATAGCGCATTCACATCAGGTAAGTCAATTATAAATCAGAAGTAGATTTAGGTGTCATTTTTAGTCCTTAGAGTCCTGTCCCGTTAATAGATGGAGACACGTATTGTTCGAAAGGTGTAGAGTTTTCCAATCGGCGTTTATTAACATTATTTATTAACTTACCAAGAAATGTAACACTTAATAGGAATATTCAGGCTGCTCTAGCTAATTATTTTTTGTAATATATAACAGTTTATAATGTTGTTGATAATAACTACTAGTTTCTATTTAATTTATACCATCGAATGTTATTCTCATGCGCAGTCTCTCCTACGCATGCGCGCAATCTTATCTACCCTAGTAGGAGAGATTGCGCAAATTAAGGGGTTTGAAAAATCATTATTATTAAGCATACATTGAATTATAACAAAGATTAGTTGTATGTAATACTGTATACCTAGATATAAGATACTAAAGAACATATTCTGTAACTTTGGAGAAGTTTGTATAGGCTAATAATTGGAATTTTAGTTAGTTTTATTCCCTGAATTGTGTACAATCTCTTCGGACGTTACCTTATTTAAATTGTATTACTCGTAAAACACACTTACATAGCGTGTAAAACAATTCAACAACTACCAATGTTCATATGATTAGTATAGAACAGAAAAGTCAAGAAAATTATTGGTTTTAACGCCGTCATAATACAGTTTTCATGTACTGAAGAGAATTTTTAACTATTATTAAATTTTAAGTGTATTGTAATGAACTGCAAACATGCACATAAACACACTTTCTCCTTTTTACTTCGCCACGACGCTGATAGATGTCTCTGCAACTGAGTTCAAATATTCCATGCCGTAGATGGACTCTTAGAGGTTATAGATTATAGTTTAGTTTTCAAATTTTATTATTTGCCCTCGCGTGTAGTCAAATAATTGACAAATTGTAAGATTCGAGAACAAATTAAATTCATTTCCTACTTCTTCTTAATCTTTCTCTTTCTCAATGATCAAGAATATTATATCGCACGATAGGACGTTTTCATTGACTACTTACAGAGTCCGTGTTGATATTTAGAACCCATCTTGCTTGCAGGTAATTTATTTAAAATAGCTTCGAAACAACTGCACCTGTTAAGCACCACATTATCCTATCTGCTGCAATATATATAGTGCTCCTGGCAACCTTGAAAACTGTGTTTGTTCCACATCACCGAGTATCTGCTCGCCCCATCCCTTTTATACTAAACTTCATTTCCTTCGGCCGGGACCGTGTTGTGGGACGAAGCATGTAAATTAGATAACAGAGATGGAAGGAAAACACACAGACCGGGAAGAGTACGTGTGTGGGGGTGAAGGGAAAGGGGTGGAGGAAGTCCCCGGGTCCGCTCAGCTGGAAATTGTCAAACACAGAGCGGGACGCAATGGCGTGGAAATGTCCGCTCCACCCCTGGTTTCCGAAAACTTTTCCTTCCACTACTCACACTACTGACTAAAATATACTGCATGACCTTCCCTCCCCACCCACCCTTGGCCTCTTCCGTCTTGATAGACCTTTACGTACAATCAATGTGGGCAGGACAGCCTGCTCCACTGCCCGCATTTTTCGCCAAGATGCAAAAGATTAGTTTCCAGAGCCCTTTTCGCAACAAGTCATCATGTCCCCCACAATGTCCCCCTGTCCGTAACTTCCACGCCGTTCAGAAGATACTGCTACAAAACTTATGTCCTTGTCATTCCGCATCAAAGCATGCCATACTTATAATCGCTGATCTTCGGAACGAAATGCACATACCAGCCGTACAGACAGAGACTAGCGATCATACCATTTGTTTCTATCGAAAGAAATAAAACTCTAGAAGAGGCGACGGGGGAGGGGAAGTATTCTTCTGATACATTATTAGCATTCAAATAAGATAACGCCAAAATCTAATGATTTACGAGAGTAATTTATCCATATTAGAAACATGGTCCACTGCGTTGTCATTAACAGCACGCCATATCCACTCAATTGAGAACAATGTCAATTCACGTGGAAGTACTTACAACATACTAAGGTATGCACTTACATATCTTCCTCCCCCTCCCTCTCCCCATATATGATTCATTTTATAGTAACGTGATCACGGGACTATATGCTTGGTTTTAAATTCATTCATCATGCGTGTTTCTCGGGGTGGCCGAGAGGTTAGCACACTCGCTTGGTCACGGGTTCAAGTCCATAGAAGCTCAGTAGTTTATTTAGGACGTTAATAACAATTCAATCAATCGTAAGGCCTAACTTAGGTCAGTTCCCCTTCCGAGACAAGCTCTAGCACTAAATTGAACCGACCATCCTGACGGAGGTTTTCTAAAGTTTCACCAGGCGAATGAATGGATCGTACCTTACGTAAGACCCTGGCAATGGGTGATTCCAGCCGTTGTTTAAACTCAAATATCTAGAGAAGAAATTAAGATATGCAAGAAGTCGAACTGTTAGAAAAGTAGAACTCGAAGAGTGTCTGCTATCACGAATAGCTACCCCAGTAGCACACACACGTGTTTTCAACGTTGATTTTAGGTTCATTTCGTTGATTAACCATTATCGGTTGAGAAAAATACGTTTATTTTTAAATCATATTTCAACAAAGACGTCATTGCGTTGATAAGACGTTAATACAATGTTTATTCAATACGTTGTTTTCAACTATGGTATAATAGATTCTGTTTAATGCATTTCTTACTAATGTTAGGCCAAAAAAATATAATTTAAAACTAATTGAATGACACACACTAATTTTGGTGTTCTCATGTGCACGTTGAAAACAGATTGAATTTTAAACCATATTTCAACGAAGTTAGAATTCCATTGATATGACGTTAATGTGACGTAGGCCTACTTACTTTCAACTATCATTCATACTATGTCCTAGATTTCGTTTCACACTTGTGTTTCTAATTGAATTGCTTAAACATTATAATTAAAAGCAAATACAATGAAAATAACTATATTTTTCATGTTTTCATTTGTATGTTGAAAACGGCTTGAATTTTCAACTATATTTCAACGGAAATTTAATTTCAACGATACAGTAAAAGAGTAGGGGACTCTCCAGGTGAATTCTTGGAAAAGTGGTCAACGCGTCGAGCTACCAACGAGAAGCGTAGAACGTTCCTGTTTTCGAACACCACAACAGTCGCTCAGATTATTTACTGTTGGAAAATTAACACCGTATATCGTGATAAAAGTAACGGATAAAATGAAACTAAATATATGTATACCAATATACAGCATTCATGCTCTGTTTTGGCCAACTAAACCCGTTTCTTCACAACTATTATTCAACGTCGAATAATAAACCATTGAACTGACGGACATTTCGGTACATTTACAACATTAACATAAAGTTTCGGTACTAACGTTTAAATCATGTATTTTCAACGTTTGTATGCTACTGGGGTATACAATAGCCCAAATAAAAAAGGAGAAAAAAAAATACGTCAACCAGCCAACGAGAATGGAAAATCATACATTTGTTAAGCAGGAAGATGGAAACGAAGACGAAACGTGAATTAGACGGAATGACTGTATTGAAAAAAAAAAGTACAGATAAATTATTCCAAAAATGCAATAATGATTTTGAAAGAGTAATTAAGAATTTAATGGACCTTTATATCCCTTGTTAGTATGTTTTTTTTGTTTTGTTTTTTTGCGATGGAGAATGTTCATCCATATAGACGATGTAACGATGAAGCTAAGATAATTTATATTCAGCCCTCGTATAAATATTTATCATATTCGATAAAACGAGATCTCAGGGGTTTCACTATGTTGCGGATTCTTTACAAGGTTAACTAAAAAAGATAGTACAAATAAAATACTTTAAAATACTATTATAAATAAAATACATTCAAGATCCTCTCGCATTTGAAGAAAATTTCTTGGCAGAGTCTGAAATCGAATGCGGGACACCTCACAATCAGCAGTCAGGGACGGTAACCATTAGGCCAGCGGAGAGAGAGAGAGAAAGAGTTTCATTTTCCAATAGGAGGTTACTAAATCATACCAATTACTAAATATTTCCCATTAAGGTACTCCATAAACATCACAAAAGAAATGGCTTCCAAATAAGCTTCTTAGCTGCTAGTAAAAGTTCATATACCCTTGTCACTTGCATGAAAATAGTTTCAACTTCTGCCAAATAAAAATGTTTCGATTTACTATCTAATCTTGATCACAATATCTTCTTGTGGGGAGAAATTTATCCCTGACAGGGACGAAAAATAAATTTGACAGGGAAACTTATTTGCCAGGAAGAGGAGGAGAAGAAATCACGAGGATTCCCCCCCCCCGTTAATTCGCACATTGTAGAAAATTATCATATTATTCCTCACATTGTTAAGTATTATTATGGAATATGACATTGGTATCCCCCACAAAATGGATATTTCTTCATACATTATCAATTTGTTCAGAAACAAAGAGTTTTCTGAGAAAAATTATCGAAATAATGCAATAAAAATAATGTATTTTACCCTGAGGAGAGGCCACTGGTTCAAACACGAAATAGGGAAATTAACAGATCCGTTCTAATTAACGAAACGGGAAATATTTTACAGCTAGGCTGTTCGTTATGAAGAAATCTTTTCGTAGGCCTACATTAAATCTATTAGAGACAGTGAAGTGTTAAAAAAAATATCAACAAGATGTTAAAATGTACTTTAACATTCTAATTTCTGATAACAAAAAAAATATTATTGGAATATTATTTTCATTGTTTAAATGTAGGTAGGTATTTTTAAATTACAAACATTTTATTATCTTGAAGACTCTGATTGACCTGTAATAAACTGGTAAGCATTTGACAAAGATGTAATATTCACAATAAGTGAAACCTATGATTGATACGTAAGGACTCAAATTATTGAAATCAATAATATGAACTCCAATGCAAAACCTTTTTAAAATGGGGACATGAAATTTGCAACATATGGTCAAATATATCTTCTTTTTATTCTTCTTTAATATATAAAAAAAAAAGTTCAGATTCTTCTGTCCCTTTTCGATACAACAAGTCGAACCGCACATACCTGTTAAGGTCAACAATCGCCCTTTGTTGCTGACCCCTCATCACGAAACGTCAAAACACTATAATTATCAACGAACAAGAAGCCAGTAGCAGACTACGCAATTAAGAACTTTGCGCAATAACTTGCTTCCTTATACTTCTTTCTTTCATAATTTTTTTCAAAACGTTCATTCAAAAGGCACAGGTGAGTGAGTTCTAAAAAAAGAAACCAGTGTCTACACTGGTAAGTTGTTTTATTTTTCAGCTATGAGAACTATTGGGTAAATCAATCTCTTCATTCTACCTCTTTCCAAAACCTGTATTGGTTGAATGGATTTAAAAAAGAAAATGACGTTCGGAAATGCTACCTTACCAGTTAGATTACAAATAAATTTGTGAAGGGGAAAATATTTGGCGATTTTATGTAGTGACGCTATAGACAATACCTCGTAAAATAGTCCAAAGACATTTAATTTACAAAGCATCTCTCACGTAACACACACTATGTATTTCTCTTTCACTAAGGGCAGTTTGTCCTTATGTCTGAAATCTATAATCTTAATTATAAAAGAATGGGAATATATCTTCTAGCCACGCCCACCAGCGCGTATGTAGTGACGTAGCACTACGTCATATACATGGCCGCCACATTTAACTTCTTTATTGAGTACTTGTGATTCATGGTTCTCTCCATCACAAGGTGGTGTCGGTGTGACCTAAAACTGTTACATCCAGGGGTGGAATGGAGGGTATACGCGGGTACACGCCGTGTACCCACCTATTTTTTTAAATCACAGCGTGTACCCACCTCAGTGCATAAATATAAAGAAACGTGTTCCCAAATCCGGTTTTTTTTTGAGTAGCGTGTAACCCCCAAAAATCTTACCATTCCACCCCTGGTTACATCCTGTGTTAACCAGGAAGCAGGAACACTTAAATCTCTGTGCAGGGGGAACAATAATGGTAGTTATCCTCGAACCATTGTCCTGTGTCGAAAATTTGTTGAATGAACACTGATATTTTGAAGTGTACTTGTTCACACTTGGATGAAAATTCAGAGCATTAAGTTTCACAGCGGGGAAAAATTCGCTTGTTTCTGTCACATAACTTAGGGTTTAAGGAAAAAAAAAAAAGGCGTAGTTAATATCCTTCTGTCGATTTTAACTACGAAGAGGAACTCGCAAGTTCATGGCCGCAGTAACAAACGTTCGCCATAGAACTCTATCCTGGGCAAGATCAAGTCAGTTTTCATCACAAACACCTACTTTTCGAAGATCCGTTCTAATATTGTCCTCCCAACGTCGTCTCGGTCTTTCCACGGGTCTCTTTTCACCCGGCTTTCCAATACGAAGAGTATTTAGTATTGTTTATTTATAAATATAGATAAGTTCCAAACTAGTAATCGTATAATAAAGTATTAAAGATGACTTGGAAAATGTTTATTCGACATATTACTTGGAAGTGTTAAAAGTAGGGTACCGGTACCATTGAAGAGAGATATGTTGATCGATTTATAATAATAGACGAATTTAGGAGTACTCTCATGGGTTCGCAACTAGTATGGAAACAACAATGCAGGGTAACTCTATGGTAATGAATAAGCGGGTTTATGGGGGCTCATAGGGAGATCACTCCTCAATCATTTCAGAATGACTTTAAATGTTTCATTCTAAACGATAGCTTTTAAAGTAATGCCCCCCCTATCCTAAAGCCGCCCTCCAGAGTCTAGGTAGATTTAGTATATCTAATACCCAAAGACAAGGTCGGAAAGTAGAGTAGTATTGACTGTATCTGAAATTGAGTAAAAATGACATGGAAGTTGGCAATAAAATGAGAAAGGATGTCTGCCGTTGGAGATGAATATGACTCCCTATCCTCAAACACAACGATGACAAGATATATAGGCCCTATGTTTTCTTCTCGAGTGACACACTCAATGAACACCCGACAGAGTCATGGAATATTGGAATTATGAGTGATAGTATCACCTATTTTGCTTGTAATGAGGGAAGATTTTCACCTTTAGTATGTAATGCTAATACACAAACTACTGTTCTTGATACTACATTCAACCCATGTGTATACTGAGTATTATGTTCAAACATTTCCAGTGCTAACAAGTGACAATATATATGAATTTTCAACACACCTTTCGCTTATTATCACAAAAATGGAGCACTATATATATTGAGGTAATACGCATATCACGATTTCAATCAGAATTATATTTATAAGGTACAAGATTTATTTACCACGTCTTCCTCGTTGCATTGGCTGCAATTGTATCTATCTACAATACAATAATACGATGTGCATTTTACGATATATAAATATGAAACATTCAAATAAGTACTTACACGTCATATAAATGAAAAATTTAATATAAAAGGATAAAAAAAAAACACGTTTTTCTAAGCAAAGAAAAATGGACTAAAAAGTAAAAACTTATCAATCGGAATATAAAAGCGTGGGTGCTCTTGCTTACCTTATCATAAAATCATAATATCTAAGAGCAACCATGCTTTTATTTTCCGGTTAATAACTTTATTATTCTTTACTTTTTAGGCCATTTTTCTTTGTGTTTTTTTTTTTAAATATAAAAATCTTTTTTTAATTTACAAGTATTTAATTTATTATTATTCTTTTCGGGTTATTTCGGTGTTCATACTTTTTATCCAGCTAATATTTTGTTGCCCAAATCCTAAAGTGTTCTGCAACCAGCCAAACCCAGCCGCGATGCAGGCTAGTATATATTTTAGGATAAGAAGTCTGTAATCACAAAAATATTAAAATAAATGCTTTTAAAATAAATAAATATATGAAAGTAACAATGGAATGTTGTATTGTCACCCGACTTACGTCGCTGTGCAAAATTGCATCATTGTATGACGTCGGGACATGAGTTAAATTAACCAGAGATGAAACATGATTACAGAGTAAGCTAATAAAAACTTTAAAAAGCGTGTAAAAAGAAATGTTCAGACACAAGAATTATACATGGCACGTTACATCAAAGGATAAAATGTTTAAACCCTTGTTCGGAACCAGCATTGCTATTTGTTTTAATAATAATATTATAGAATGCAGGTCGACAATCATCGTTCGGTGACCTCTCTTTTACCGGACTGTTTGAATTTGTCTTATGTTCACGATTCCATGTACAGTACGATCTTGATCTATACTCCCTGTGATCTGTACTCCCTCCTGTCGAAGATTCTTCCTCGCTTGCATTTTCATCTTTTCTTTCATAACTGAGAATCTGAGATGCTCCGGAGGTTGTCTATCATCGGTGATTCTAGCCAATCGGCACAATAGTAACGGGCAGATATCGGGACATACTGGGCCAATAACACGAATACCGACCATGGCTAAAAATCGATCTATTTTAATATTGAAAGCTATTCCTAAAACATGAGAATCGACTTAATTGAACACAGCAGAGTGATATTTTGCATATTTCTTGAAATGTACAGAACTACATTCAAACGTAATCAAGGATTTGAAAATTTGAAGGAGTCAATAAAATCACCCATTTTTAATTTGGAACAGAAGTACAGATTAATAACAACAGATGGCAACACTGCTTGTATATAAAAATACATAGAAAGCTCAATTAATAGCAACTTTGCTTCTTCTCTTCTACATCATTTTTACAGTTAACATTATCTTCTACTAAAGCACGTTAAATTGCTATATTTAATTGGAACATCGAAAACACATATCCTGTAAACCTACAACATTTGCAGAAAATTATCTACAATGAGCTATTAAAATAGACTATAATTACATGTGCGTTAATGCTAAATATTTTTTTCATAAATATAATGTCTTCTTTTATATTGTGATATGTTTTGATAATTTTCTATGATTTACTGGTATCAGGGAACTGCATTTTGGTTACAGATTCAAGACAAAGATTAAACAAGCCTCTACAGACAGCGACCGCACCTCAATCTGCGGATGCGCAAGGATCTTGGCTTTTAAGTCGAAACAGTGACGGTTGGTCCTATTGTTTGCCTGGGCAACACCACTTTTCTTAAAGATATTTCATTTTTAATTCAATCACTCTAAAATATAGAATATGTAATAATATTCTACCCCTCGG
>JAGDQP010058596.1:0-12528 GCA_022664845.1 Lepisma saccharinum
GCTTATAAAATATCATGTTTTTATGGGAGCACTTTAAATATTCACAATTTCACTCCCTCCCTCTGAAACAAAACAACACAGAAAAAATAAAATTCATATTTATAAATATGTCCAGAAAGTGAATCTCTAATGATATGTCCAAAATCAGCAGATTATAATTTCATAACCCTTTCTGCCACAATCATAACAGCTTCTTACCTGCAATCCAAATTATCCACCAAAATTCATATATATTAAACCATAATACCACAGAAAAAATTCAAAGATTACCACGTCAACAAGAAAATTAGTTCACCTCCATACACTTTAATGCCCTTCACAATCAAAATATCTTCTAGGCTGTCGTATTCTCGTTGATCTTCGTAAAGATACTCCTGATGATATGTGTTCGGATTTTGTTGAATCCCACCAATCAGCCTCTATATTTCTACGTTGATCCTGATTTACTGGTAGATATTTTCCGATCTGATCAGCATGAACTACCCTTGTTCTCCCTTGTATGCTGACTTCCCATAAATTAGATCCTGTTTCCCTTATTTCTTGTGCCTTTACGTACCTTGGAAAGCGTTTCGGTAAATTCTGTACGTAAATCCAAGAGCCAATCTGAATATCTAACTTTCGTTTAGTATTTGCTTGATTATCTTTTTCTAGTGTTTTAGTCTTAACTTGATCGAGTAGCCTATTAAAATCTGTCCTTGGTTCATGTCTATAGACCAACTGTGCTGGAGATTTTCCATGCAACACATCAGAGCTAGCAAATCGTATGTCTCTTTGTATCTCTTTGATTTTATCCTTCCAATCGATGTATTTATATGGAACTATTTGTCTCTTCATCATAGATTTCATTTCCTGCACTGCACGCTCTGCTAAGCCATTACTTTGAGGATGGTAAGGCGGACTTTTCATTACCTTTATACCATTTTTCGTACACCATGTAACAAATTCAGCAGAAGTAAAGGGTGGACCATTATCCGATACAATAACTTGAGGGTATCCAATATAATTAAATATATTTTGTAGTTTGCTTATAGTTTCAGATGCTGTTGATCCATGAACTAGCTCAACTTGCAGCCACCTAGAGAAGCTATCGATTATTAATAAAAAATGTTTTCCTCCAAAATCAAAGAAATCAATATGTATTCTTTTAAATGGCATACTCTCCTTACCCCACTGCTCATAGTATTGATGATATCTACATCGCTGATTAACGGCACAACTTTCACATCCTTGAATTAACGCTTCTAATTCTTCCTCCATATTAGGCCACCAATAATATTGCTTAAGAGTTGCTTTAGCTGTTGACAACCCCAGATGTAATTTATGAACTGACTCTAATATCTCACGTTGAAACGTTGGTGGAATTATAAGTCTCTGACCCAAGAACAAACAATGATGATCTATAGATATTTGCATTCTATTAGCGAACATTTTTTGCATGATTCTTGACTGTCTATCTTTGGGTAATGTTTTGGGCCAACCTTCTTTAGTCCAATTATATACTACTCTCAACACATCATCTTGTTGAATTTCTGTGGGTATAGATTTAACGACTAAGGATTGCGTATTAATATTTAATATATAATTCTGTGAGACTTGATCATCTCCTGAACATTCATCTGTTGGAAGTCTAGATAGACAGTCAGCTACAGGTACCTGTTTTGTATAAATTATCTTGTAACTGTAGCCCGAAAGGAAAAGAGCCCATCTAATCAGACGAGGATGTATCGATGACGGAACAGCTTTATCCTCTCCAAAAATAAGCTTTACGGGTAAAGAATCCGTGAGTACCGTAAAGTGACGTCCGTATAAGTATCGATGGAATTTTTTTACCCCGTATACTAATCCCAAAGCTTCCTTTTCAAAATGAGAGTAGTTACGCTCCGTATTCGATAATGTAGCAGACGCGTAAGCAACTGTACGTAATTTACCACTCTCATCCTTATTGCATAATTGAATACCGAGTCCATATGGACTGGCATCCGTAATTAGGAAAACTTCTTCTTTGGGATTATATACCTGATTCCTTGTGCACTGATCAATACTTTTTTTAATATGCTCAAATTGATGCTGATGCTCCTCAGTCCAATCCCATTTTGTATGTTTTTGAAGTAGCGCATGCAATAAATGTGCCTGAGTTGCAAGATGAGAAATGTTTTTCTGGAAATAATTTACCATTCCTAAAAACGATCTTAGTTGCGTAATATTCTCTGGCCTCGGACATTTTGATATTGCATCTTTATGTTTTTGTAGTGGAATATAACCCTCAGCTGAGATAGAATGACCTAAATACTCCACCTCTTTGGCAAAGAACTGACATTTGGCCTGATTGACCTTAATATTTAATTTTCGAAATTTGCTTAAGACTTCACGTGTATTTTTCAAACATTCTTGGATACCATGTCCCCCAATGATGACATCGTCTATATAAGCTTGAGCATAATTAAATTCCCTTAAGACACCGTCCATATATTGTTGAAATATGAATGGGGACGTTGAAAGCCCGAAAGGGAGCCGTTTGATTTTATATAATCCCCATGGTGTAATTATTGATAATAATTTTTGGCAATTATGTGACACAGGCAATTGCTGATATGCTTGATGCAGATCTAATACCACAAATGTATCTGCTCCTTGCAGTTTATGCAGAATGTCGTCCATTGTAGGTAGAGGATAAAACATCTTATCTAAATTTTTGTTGACTGTAACTTTGTAATCTGCACAAATTCTCAAAGCCCCTGATTTTTTTGGAACAATGACTATGGGCGTTGCCCACTGAGAATATTCAATGTGTTCTAATATATTCTGTTGTTGTAGTTTTTCAATTGCCGATTTTACTTTGTCTTCTAAGCTGCAAGGTATACGATATGCCTTTCTAAATACAGGTGTTGCATTTGGTAAAAGCTTGATGTCCACTTCATAATTGTTTACTGGCTTTTGAACGTCATCATTAAACACATCATGAAACTCTGTTACCAACTGTTGCTTTAACTCTGCTATATTTCCATTAACATTCAACACATGCATCTGTGCATTACATTTTTCATTATTATTAAAAATCTCTCTCCAACAAGGCCAAATCTGATTTAGGCCAGTTCTACCTAAAATAATATATTTTAATTCGTTCTGTACTACAAAAAATGGTATGTCTAACACCTGTGAACCAATATGAACATTTAAATAAATTTTACCAACAACCTGTAACTGTGTACCGTTAGCTGCAAAAAATTTTTCCGTAGCTGCCAGTAGTTGCTTAACCCCTGCTAAGGCTCTGTATGCATTATATGATATTATATTTGCACATGCTCCAGTATCTATTTCCGATACCATGTCTGCATTCTCTATACGAACTGGTATTAAACAAGGTTTGGTGTCTGTCGCTGTTATATTGCTCACAACCGACATAGTATTTATATCATAAGAATACCCACCAGAAACCATTCTCTTTGATTGCTGATCCATGAAACGACTACCTAACGCCTTCACTCTTTTGTTTACACCTGTATATATGACTTGACTTTTTTGCTTTAACCAACTTAATGATTGATGACTTTTGTTCCACACCGAACCATTGGACAAGTGCACCCAATTCTTTACGTCTGAAACTAATGTGCATTTCTTACGAACATTTTCTAACCCCTTCATAGCATTTACACTGTAAAACTTCATACCATACGACATTGGTTTAGATTCCATCATAAAACTCTAATATTCTGAATTATTCGACAAATTAGTTGATCCAGCCTCGATCGCCAGTGTAAATATTCTATATTGTTGGGTTCTTATACATTTAAAATATCGCAGTAAACAAGAAAGGTTGCCGAGTTCAAATTAGAAGCAGTGCATTCAATTTTCTTAACGAAGGTGCAGCTTAAAACATTGGAGAATAAAAGCTCTCTCAACCTCAAATAGCATTACGTACAGAAACTCTCAATTATGTGAGCCCACAATAACGTTTTGTATAGTGCAGTTTTACTATATAATCGACAATACTTCACATACAGTTGACATTGTTAGTTGAGACATCGCAATTGTACATGATCTAAAAATACTGAGATTCTGGAAGTAGTTAAGTATGTCTACGTATGTACTTTCGACTATTATCATACATTATCTTTAGTAATATTTATATTTACGATCCTGAGTTGCTGGACGATTCTTAAAATATCAAAATTGCAAATACAAATTGATTTCCCGACATTATGTTAATCAACATACATAGAGAACAACATAACCAGCGTAAAGAATGTCAAACTTGGTGTCTGACGGAAAAATATTAAAATATGAACAAGGCTCAAACAGACTTTTAGTTTAAAATTGTGCTATTGCTTCTGCTTATAAAATATCATGTTTTTATGGGAGCACTTTAAATATTCACAAAACAATTTCATCTGCACTAGGTTGACCCAAAGATGTATAATGACTGGATGATCTGTCGGATTGTAAACTAGAATTCTGGTACTTTCCTTGTCATAAATTATGGGTGGGACCATAAGACCAGAAGTTTTTACAAAGTCACTGTTAGGTTGAAACAAAAAGGTTTCATTATTCTTCGTGAAATTAACAAGTTTGACAGGTACGTAGGCGTGTTTCTTAGATTTGATCTTTATCCACCGTGTGGAAATAAACATAGGTCTTTCCTGTACAGAAATAGCTTGAAAAATAATTTCCGGAACAAAATAACAAGCTTTGGATGGACCTATAAAGACACTGTCTGGGGGACGACCAACACATAATACTAATGACTTCTCTTCGTAGATCGATCTTACAATATTGAAAGAACAAAAAATCAGAACCCAGAATAGCATACTGTTTATCCATTTCACACACACGAAACGGATGTTTGAAAACCTTCCCATCAATCTTAAAATACAATAAAGCAATCTGTTTACAAATAAAACGATTCTCCGAAACACCTTTAATTGAAGTGGGAATATTCAAAAGTTTGACATTCTTGGGGAGAAGGGAGCGTGATATCAAAGAGACCGTAGCTCCCCCATCGATTAAGAAATCAATGGGCCTTTTTCCTATAAAACCTTCAACATAGGATAACCTATTAGAGACCTTGAGGGGAACTTCAAATTCTAACTCAGAACACCGGTCTCTGCTGTGCCAAACAATATTTTGCAATATGATTCAAGCCATTGCATTTGTAGCATTTGATAAGACCATTATTTGAGGGACCTTGTTGTTTATTACGCTTGTAAATACCATTGTTGCTTTTAGACATTTGTTTATTCGAAGAACCGGCCTCCATTTGCAACACCAGATCAGACAATTTACTACATAATGTATCTATGGAAGAAGCCGCTTGAGGTTGTTCGTTTACTTTTTGAGCATGCTGTATCGGCAATTGAGAGCGCAATGGACAATTCCGTTTTCCCCGTCCTTATATATTTTACAGTTTGTTTGTGTACATCGGATTAAATAACATATAATGTTTTTTTTTTTTAATTTCAGCGCTACGGTTTTCCGTTACGTAGAAATATAGCATGAAATACTGTGAATTCAATCTCCTACGTCATACAACGAAAATCATCCTCTGATTGGTTTGACGTAATCAGTCCGTTGTATTTCCGTAGCTATATGCTTCTCCCTATGTTACGTTCCTTATTCAGAAGTTTGAAGACAAAAAACAAAAAAGAGAAAAATATTTATTTCATCACTTAACGAAATAATTAATGTACAAATCTGCAGAACACACTTCAATAAGTTTAAACACCAAAGCATGTTTTTAATAACAGAAATTGCTCGAAACATAGACAGGGGGCAGTCTTAACTTGCAATTTTCTTCTTATCGCTCGTTCGTGCAACTATTTATATCTTGTAAATTTAGCTCAGTTGGTTAGCACATGCAACTTTTAATTTTTTATACTTTCACCTAAGGCTGTTCGAATCCTATCAAAAGCCGTGTTTTATTTTACTTCACAAAACGCAAGAGTAACTTCAATGTGAAAGTTTCAATTTACGTTTTTGTTTCTTACATGCTTTTATTATTATTTTATACAACGACATATTAAAACTATTCAATATATTCACGGCCTACAAGTACGTTAAATTGTTAACAGATGGCAGTAACGAGCACTATTAATTCATGTGCTTTTAAGTTCTTGAAAAATACTTCACTAGCATTCATTAAAGAAGTATACGATTGTCGGATGTAAAAACCCACATTTTTTACAGAAAAAAGAGGTAATTCTTTTTAAATACAAGAGTTCTAAAGAGCATTATTAGAAGATATCTTATGATTTAATCTTGAAAATGAAAAAAAAAAGAGCTGATATAAGAGTTTGATGAAGCTACCAAACTATATCAATATCTTAAAAAGTATTAAAAGTAAAAATCAATTTTAAAACTAAATGACGTGTTAAGGCATACAGAAACGCTATTCACCACTTATACTATTTCTTTCGATCCATATTTGCGATCTCTTTTTAACAATACTAACAAATCAAATACCATTTGTATGTCAATGACAAGCAATCTGAAGACTGATTACGTCATAACATGGCGGCGCCCGATTAAGCGCAAGGCTGAGACACTCTTGAAGCAAGTCTTTATAACTTTTGATAGATTCATCACAGAAAGAAAAGAAAATGTTTTCCGTAGTCTGCTTTAATAGAAGATTTTTTTATTGCAATAAAAAAATACTACCGGAAATGTCCATTGCTGTACTTCGTTTTGCAGTTTCAAAATTAACTCTGTTTGATTTGACTGAGGCGCAGACTGATTTTGCGCAGAAAATGAAGGTGTTTGAGCATTGAAAAAAGGAAAAACTGACGAAGAATGACCTGCCGCTTGAAACTGAGACTGTTGTTGCTGTCTGAGGCAACAAATATGGATTTAGTGGCACTGGAGAATGATGAAACGGCAATAACGGCCAAGAAAGAGGGGTGTGGGAGGAAGAATTTGTCGGTGCAAGTTGAGATGCAGGATTTAAAACATATTTCATTTCTTGCATTTCTTCCTTTTGACGCTGCCAGACACTGTGGTTTTTCTTGTCCCTATTCTGTAGAATTGACAAAAGCTCTTTAATGTCCGTGATTTTCTTATCAGCGACGTGGGAAAGCAAATCTGAGCGCAAGCCATTTATGACATGGTACAAAACATCCTGGTTAGTAGCTTGAGGCATGTAGGTTTTAACCAACTTGGCTTTACTTAAAACATAACTATAAGTAGGTTCATTAAAAGACTGCTTTCTGTTTCTTAACACTTCTTCAGTCTTATACGGATTACTAGCACCTCTAAAAACTTCAGTGAATGTTTGCTTGAGAGAATCATAGATCAATGGTTCTGCTGCATTTGCTCACTGAGACAGAACATAGTACAAATCGAGTGCTTTGTCAGTTAAAGACGAACAGAACATTGAAAGTTTCTTTTCCGCAGACCAATTCTGTTGATCTGCCAAGTTTTCAAACAAATAAAGAAATTATCAATGGCAGACGGGTATTGACCTGAGAATTTTGGAATAGGTCTTAATTCCGCTAATTGTTCTACCAAAGATGGTATAACGGGAGGGGGTTGGTTCTCGTTCGGCATTTCGACTGACTTGCAAGAAACTGAGGGAGACGAGCTTAGTGAATTAGAAGGGGAGAAAAACTTAATGAATTTGAAGAAGAAACTGAAGGGGATGAAGTTGGGGAAACAGAAGCGGAAGAACTTTGAGAACCAGAAGGGGATGAAAACAAGTAGTTACGTAAATTAGCTAAGAGCGCTGCTTTCGATCTTGTAAGGATCGGAGATCGAACAGGAGACTTCGAACGTACACTACGAGAATTACTCATAAACTCAGAGAGAGAAAAAGGAAATATAGAGGTTGGGGGGGAAGAGAGAGAACAAGAAATTTCTCAAGCAACTAACAGAACATACTAAAGACCAGCGAATAGAGAGGAGGTTTCAAATTCCATCTCCACTATTTTGACTTAAGTCAAAATTAATCAAAGTGTAAGGGGACCTTTAGGAATACATTTCCACCATCTTGACTTTAGGTCCTCTTAGAGAGAGACATAAAGTTTAGGGAATTGTAGCAAAGAGGAAGAATACTCGCTGATTAGAAAAATAGAGCTTTACTAATTAACAAAGGGGAAACACAACCTAAATTTAGGATAATGGATCATGGGCCTTAAGTATAACAACAATATGAGTAAATGCTCATTCCACTTACCACCTGAAGTTATCTACAGCCAAGCCAATATTAGAAGACACTGCCGCCAGGGTCGAACCCTATTTCTTGAAGTAGGTCTGAGCCTTGACTCGCTATCGCTCAGACATCCCAAGTAAAGTATCAAGACCTTTGTAGTCACGAAACCCGACACACAATGTTCCTTCCAACAGTTTATCTGCTCCCTACTTCGACATGCCTTTACGTCACCACTTCCTAGTCGCACTTTCCATAAACACCAAAAAGTCGCTGAATTGCCCGTAAAGTCATTCACTTGAAGACGGAAGCATTTCTACACACTGACAAGACAGCCGACTAGGAAAGGAATCCCAAGTATTTGGAATATTACGAACCTTGCTCCAATCTAAATGACGAAGTAAGGAGGTGAAGACAAAGTAGCAGAAAATAACTTCAAGAACGACCAGCTTGGCTGTGAATGAGCTCAATCGAAATAAATTACTGCAATCCTGATTAGTGCCATAATCCATATTGTCATTATACCCCCTCTTCAAAGCCTTTATCTACAAGATAAAGTCGGACATTTAAATGAGGGTTAGAGGTCTAAGATCCATACTGCTAGAAAAAGGGGAAAATATATACAATTATCAATAACAATATTACAATTATAAATAAATTACTGCAATCCTGATCAGTGCCATAATCCATCTTGTCATTAATATATATATATATATATATATATATATATATATTACTTTCTATTATCTTTTTTGAGAAAAAAAATAGTTTTATTGATCTGGTGACGGATAGTTCAGTCGAAGCAAGGTTTATTGGCAGAGCGGCTTTTAAATACCTACAGTCCACCACGGGACTAGAATTGAATAGTCTAAAAAATATGCTTGGACAAGGAAAGCGCTTTTCGTAAAATAATAGCTCATACACAAAGAATTTGGATTAGCACAAAATATATATTATATAATATTTACAAGTTTAATTTCTGAATCGAAGATCGTGGAGAGATGAGGTAAGAGGCGTTTCGTATCGGACTAAAATCGTCGTCAATTCGAGTAATGTTATTCAAATTAATACCCTCGACTTACAAAATAAACAACTTACTTAAAACGGGACTTGAAGCTACAACCAGGACGTGACTATCATAAGAGACGTGAACGTACCCCTCGAAGACAAAAAACCAAATTACTTCAATAGTTATGTTTCCACTTACGCACACATCTGCAATCGGGGAATCGTTAAGCGATTCGGGTCGAATCCTGCCGCTCGTCATTATCTTGACGCCAGTGAGATTCCAAATAATCAGCCTTGGGAACGTCACAATTGTAAATCATAAAGTACCCCAGCGTAATTTATTGGAACTCACACAGAAATCGACTGGTCATCCTTCCTTCTATCATCGGTGTTTGTGGATCAGTTTTTCAGAGGGTGTTCATACGAAAAGTTTCATCAAAAAATCAAACATAAAGTCATACCGCAGAAGTGTTACTAAAACGAAATCGCATCCAGTTCGTCGCATATAAAACAAACAGCGTACTTACATATTCGCTGCACTGAAGTCTTCTCACCCTTAATAACTCCCAACCGGACCCTATCTTATCAGACTATCATTTTCAAATTCTAAGTTTAAATATCAACTCGGTTGCTTAGTGACAACGAGGGCTTTCTCGGAGATGTTGCTCCTGCCAAATCTCAGAACACACTGTGTTCTATCCCAAAAATTGCTTCAATATATTACTGGATGCATTCCCGGTCCGCGGCGTTAGGGGGTGGGGTTTAACTTGCCCGAAACACCTCTTACCCTTTTTGCAGTCGAGTCTTCCTTCCTGATAAACTTTTCAGCCGGGCTCATCTGGCTTCTGAAAGTACAAAGAGACACAGCAAAACAAGCGATTTACAGTTACTTGAGTGGAATTTTCCATTTCTCACTTCCGAAATTACGCTATGACCCTTCCAAAATTCTGTATTTCCAGCTCTCGAAACTCACTGAAGCTGGCTGAACTAACTTACAAGAAATTACAAATGTATTAATATTTCGGAAAATATTTCGTTTTCCCCCTTAATTCAACATAGTAACTCTCGTTTCATCATAGCTGTGATGTGTAAATTGTATAAATTATCTCTCCAGTTTTCTGCACATAATCAAATATACAAATTAATTTATAAAATAATAACTATTAAATCTTAACCTAATAATAAAGAGTATATTAGGAAAGAAAAGATAAAAGAAGGGGGAGGGCGACCTTAGGGAAGGGGGGGGGGAATGAAGAAAAGAATTTACACTTTCAATTTACATATTACACAGGTTCAAAATGCCTCGCTTCATCGCACCCAGGCTACCCAAAAAAGAAATTGCTTTCGAGTAATGTTCATAGTCTTTACTACCTATTTCGAAGGGCAATCTTTTTTTAACACTCAGAAGGTTAATCAGTTTTGTCGTTAACTATGCATTGTCAAGTTCAAAGTTTTTTTTTCTGACACAGAGTTAGGGTCCAACACGGTTACCTGCCTTACTGCTGCTTCTAAGACCACAATACCACAAGTTTTCAATAAGCTGTTTGGAGACAGGCTAAATGGAAGGCAAAGCAGCTGCCAGATGTACAGAAAACCTTTTCCTTACTGTATCCTTCTTCCTTTGACATTTTAAGAAGAGACATCTGTTTTCTTCCCTCCGCCCTCTAATAAATAGATTGTGTAATTAATCATAAGTGCAATAGTAGAAGCCAAACGAATAACAGGAAGTAGCCCCCTTGCCCCTCAAAATCGGAGAATGTAGACCATTATTTTGATGAAAGTGACATGTTTCGGTCATTAAGGAGATCACCTATGACCCTTCTGTTATTAAAAAGTAACTCTTTTTACCTGGCAGAGAAGGATGGGAATCTCTTGACCGTGAGAAGCAGAAGTCTGGTCGCGATGAATGTGGGAGAAAAAATTTTGTTGCCAGAGATCTTAATTGCTAGTACGTAACACAATACACCATCTGTTGTGGCACGCGCTAGGAACATCTTTAACCTTGCAGTGGACTTAAGGAAATAGGAGG
The DNA here is from genome assembly GCA_022664845.1 of Lepisma saccharinum. Lineage (NCBI taxonomy): Eukaryota > Metazoa > Arthropoda > Insecta > Zygentoma > Lepismatidae > Lepisma > Lepisma saccharinum. The sequence goes on from JAGDQP010058596.1 coordinate 11,172, forward strand.
AAGTGAACCCTTTGTGTTCTAATTCTGCATCACACGGTAAGAGAAATGCATGCTTTTTACGCAACTTTTCTTGAGTATTGATACAGGAGAAAAACGATGAAGTTTTGTGCGAGATAAGAAAGACTGTTTTTATCTGTCAGTAGTCAGCTATGTCTATACATACCAGATAAGATTTCAAACAATAGTATATCTAATGATAGGTTCAAATATGCATAGAACAATGCAATCCGATTCGTTGCAAGGAGAAATTAGTGGAAAATGGCTATTGTTTGGACATTTAGCTCTCCAGAGATGTGATTATTGTGCATAATAAGAGCTTTTTGCTTATTTTCACACTTCCATTTGCATAGATGAATGAGATTTTAAGTCCTGAGACGATGAAATATGTATAATTTACATGTAGAACAATACAAACCGAACCGCAACAATGAGAATCTACCTAATATTTTATTTCTGAGGTGTAAGCAAAAGGTAATTGAAGAGTGATGTGTCTTAAAGAGTTTTAAAGCCGAAATTACTGCAATATGGCTATTTACGCGCTAGTTACCGCACCAAAAATTTACATAGAAGCGTGCTTTATGTGTGAAAAGCTATTTCAACTTGAAATATCGGGTATATATTGGCTCGGATGGTATACAAAAACTATGTGAGAGGGTTTCCGACGCTTTTTTTTAAGTGAATTTACATTAATACAGGGTGATTATTGCTTTGAATAGCATACGAGACGCATTTGGACCATATTTACTATCCGAATTTACCTTAATATTAGGTGTTTGTTGCTTCGGATGGCTAAATAAAGCATACAAAAGTGTGTGAGAGGCCTTCGGACCTGCATGTTTAAGTAGAACTTACCCTATTAGCAACTGTTTTGAAGGCTAGTTGGTGCTTCGCATGTGTATAAGAAGTATTCATTGGTGTTTTTAGCAGAAAAGAACTCTTTCGAAATAAGAAAAGAATTAATTAAATATGAAAACTCCTACTTCAGAGACTATATTTACCCCGAAAGAGACATTTTAGCAGATAATTCAACTAGAAATGAATCGTTGCATTGTATTTTATACCGATTCACCCTCGGAAAGGATAAATCTAACAGCAAAGGTAGAGTCTATAGTGTAAAATGTGACAAAATATGATTGCGCTCTCTCTAAAACAAGCTTCTGAGATGAGAAGCTTCTTAGCAAGCTTCTCAGCTTGTGGATATTTTTGGTGTTTGTTATCGGGGACTTTTTGCAAGCACATCAAGTTAATATATAACGAGAAAAGTGACATTTGAAGTGGAAAGAACTTTAATAAAACACGAAAAGGGGGCGAATTGATGTTAAACTCGAGGAAATTGCACCTCTTATTTACCGATAGG
>JAGDQP010058597.1:502-12528 GCA_022664845.1 Lepisma saccharinum
CTTGGACCTAGTGGGGGCGATTACCTATTGAAAGTAAAGGCAATGAGCTCCCATTAATAAAAAGGTAGGGGTACGCCAGATCCAAAATGAAAAAGGGCAGGGCACGGCGTGTCCCCCTCGTCCTCCCCCTATCCCCCTCACTTCGAGCACTGACTGAATCGAATTGAACTGGATTTCTGTTTGGCCTTTAGGCATCTATTACTTGGACAGTTATATTGTCATAGATTCAGTTCTCGCCGGGGTCCATTGAACGGAGTGGTTCGGAGCCCACTTTACCAAAAACTGTACGTCACATCCTTAGAAACTTACCAGCTCATTTAGGACGTTAGTGAGAATTCACTCTCTTAGAAATGCACCGAGCGGGCCGTAGCTTAGTTGGTAGAGTTTTGGCTTAACAATCGGAAGGTCCTTGGAACGATCCAAGCAGCCGCCTATTCTGACTGGGTTTCTCTTCAGTCACACCAGGCAAATACTGGGGTGGTACCTACAAACTAAACCCTGGCCGACTACCTTCCAATATCACTCCTCCACTCTAACCTGGCCTGAGATGCCTAAAAGCAATAAATACAATTCAGATTCAAGTTCTTAGAAATGTATGCGTCACAAACAGGTCTGATGGCAGGGTTGCAGGGTGTATGGACGGCACTGTAGCAACGGGTCCTGACAGCCGGTTTACTCTTATGGAAAGTCCTTTGCAGAGCCTTTTGAGTTTTGCCTACTTTGTTTCAGATAGAAAGGACGGACGCCTAAATCCAGTTTGGCATCAGAAATTGTTAAAAATAAAATTTTGCAATAACTTTCTTAATATCCCAAAATAAATTGGACGTTCTTATAATTTCCAAAATGAGTGTTGTTTGGCTTATCACAATGCAAACCATTAAACCACTGCTAATTAAGCACTAATTTTTGCGCGTAAACAATATCAAACGAAACAAGAATATTTGATCAGTAATGCCAGGAATAATTGTTGGAAAGGGAATAGCTCTGTATGGTCCTGTTCTTTTTTCCCTTATCTTTATATTAATTCTCTCCAAAAATTGATTTCTTGTATAATACTGCTATAAAACTAAAGTCCCTGTATGTATTTCACAAATGAGTTTTTTTTTTTTTTTTTTTCATAAAAACTATCAGGATCTCAAAGTATATATAATTACTTTGAAATTTAGAATAGGATTATCATTATGTTGACCTTTTGTACGATCAATATAGCTGCAAAATATATTGGAAATTAATTCTTTAAGGAGATCTATTGATTTTATAAGCATTAATATTTATGTTGTATTAACGCTTGTTCTTTGAATATTAGTAGATATCGAGTGAAGAATTTGTTGACTAAAGTTTTGGCTTCCGCACGTTTTTTGTTTTTTTCTTCCGTGGAGAGAACATGTTTGATTTGTGTGAGCACTTCCTGGTCGTACAAGTAGGAATGAGGAGCCACCCTTTATGTTCACCCTATGGAAATCCGATAGGGTAGGGACCATTAGCTATTGATGTCACGTGCTGTGTTAGTATGAGCATGGAGATAGATCATAGAAGTATTGCTGAGGATAGCAAAGTGAGCGATCCCGGTTCTCTGCTTCTATCTTTAGCCCTCATAGCTGACGTGGGTTTTCTCTTTCGGCCCTTCTTCCATATTGTTTCTTCCCCACTTAGTTATTCAGGGGAAGTTGCTCGTTTTGGAATTTCTTATAATTTTCCACTTGAATTGTGCTCTATAATAGAATAATTTCCGTTCAAATAATTTAAATAACCTTTTTCACCTTTTAGTTCACTTATTTTGTAAGGTTTATGGGTTCGTGTTCTGCTATGAGGGAGGCTTATGACTCGAATGTCGCTGGGTAAGTTTAACCGACGGTAGTTTGCCATTACCTTCAATCGGAAATGGCGTCCTAAGAACGGAGCTACGGTTGAAGGTGGATTCCGAACCACAACATGCAGAGTGACTACACCAAAAAAGGGCTACGGTGGCTCAATTGGTAGAGCGCTTACCTCTGGCGCTAGGGATCGTCTGTTCGATCCCTGCTCATGTCATGTGGGCTTTGTGGTGGACAAACACCGCGTGCGTGGGTTCTCTCGGGATTCTCCCGTTTCCTCCTACTTTCTTCATTCCACCAATTCATCCCATCATCATGAGCCAAAATTGCCTAAAGGCCCTAAAATTATATTCAAATTCAACTACACCGGAAATTGAACCCGAAACCCCTTGAACACAAGGCGAAAAGTGAATGAAACCACTGACGCATCGGAAACACTGTTTAACTTTTAATCACTGGTGTCATAATTCCTTACTGTCCGTATATGTTTATAATGTTGCAGCCTTTTATGAATAAATTAACTGCAGTATTTAATTTTCAGTGGCATTATCTTCAAAGACTAAGGTTAAAAGGGTACATTAGTCATGTTATATTATTTTCCTCAGAGTGTTATATGTCCTCGTCTTTCTGTCGTAATATAGCTATCTATGATGTCACCGGGTTTTGAACTTTCAGTCGAAAATGTCGTAGCATCAAAAGCTTTGGTTCAAGTAGCAGGTTACTTCGCCAGAATGTTAGCAAGTGCTCTACATTAAGTGGAATCCTCTTCCAGTAATCTACTTTGTTTTGATCTACATAAAAGGTTTCGCTTGTTCCATGGATGCTCCAATCTTCCCTTTTTGATGAGAGTCTACATTAAAAAGTGTATACCAACCAACATTCGAGTATTTCACAAAGTAGTAAATTCAACAAATTTTTAATGTTAATGTCACCTTCAGAAACTATTCTATAAATGTCATTTCTCCAACACCCTTATATTTAATTTTAAAAAAATAAACAACCCTTTTTTTAAAATCAAAATTAATTTCAAGTATCACTTAATGGAAACTATTTCGCTTGTGCTTGCTATTCAGTACTTTATTTAACATAGATTTCTGGAAAGATCATCTGGGAGACTTAGCTGTCTGAGGTCGGATGGATAATATTTCCTGGCGAATATAACTTCAGAAATTAGGGTTTGAAGTGGAAATGCAACAGTGATTATACATTGAAAAGTGAGGTTTTATCAAACTAATGCTGTAATTGTACTAAGATTAAAGTCTTGGTCGCTGTACTGAAAGTATGGTTAGAAAGAAACATACAGGGGGAAAATACCGATGACAAAAAAATTGAGGAAATATTAATTCAATGTTTTGTGTGGAGTTGTGTGTTCCATGAAGTGGAATCGTGGACTCCATGGTAAATTGATAAAAGGTATAAGGCCCAAATTTCGTCCCCGCGCCCAATTTCGTCCTCTTAAGGTTCTCTGTTCTGCCGGTAGGAGACCTATTGTCGCCAGTACACATGTATGCTAGGGAAGGCAAACAGAGCCAGTTGTGACAGTGATTCAGGAAATGTCTATTGTTGTTGAAATTGGATTTGAATTTTATTTAAACCCTTCAGGCCAAATGGATGATGAAGAGAGAATTGGTGGAATGGAGAAAGTAGAAGGAAACGGAAAAAACCTGAGAAAATCCACGCACACGGTGTTTCTCCACCACATAATCCACATGGAGTGAGCTGGGATTGAACCTAGGACCCCACGCACCAGAGTTGAGCACTTTGCTATTGCGATACAACAACATTGTCTGTTGTTGTTCTTCGATGAATTGAATTGAATGTTATTTAAGACCTTTAGGCAGCTTTGGCTCAGGCCAAATGGATGATTATGGAAGAATTGGCGGAATGAAGGAGGTGGGAGGGACGGGAGAACCCCGAGAAAACCTACGCACCAGAGGTGAGCGCTCTACCGCTGAGCCATCGCGCCCCCGATTCTTCGATTAGTTTTCTTTTTCTTGTGAAGGCGAGTTCTTGCAATAGTCATCTGTTTCTAATGCTTTATCTGCATGTCATTGGCGTTAGATACGTAGTCAATAGAAATGCATGTGTGTGTTGTGGTGTGCCGTCAGGTTCACTGGTTGAGAAGCTAGAGGCAGCTATGTTGGTTTACGGGTTGTGTCTAATTTTTTCTCATTCCTATTCCATCTCCTGGTTGAAACATGAAACACACACCCGCGCCGAAAACTGCGTGCAGTTTATTTCCTACATGTTTGGACGACTAGCTGATCATATTCAACGCTTATTTAATGTTTCTATCAGTATACACTTTTTGAACTAAAGGGTCTAGCAGGATAAGACGGTAAAAAGTGTTTTGGAAGGAATCGTGATAAAAAAAAATACTACCATATTTAGCATAAAAAATTATGTCTTTCCACCAAATTTCATCATCAAAAGATGCTAACTTAACTTTAAAATAAATTAAAGTATGTTTGTTTTTTTTGGTAGTTTAGCGATAGCTCGGTCGGATTTGAACCTACGATGACCATTTTTTTTTTTAATGAAAATTTTTCAAGCTGTACAAGAGGGTAATAGTTTCATTTATGTTGGCGCAAAATTCAAATTTTTGAGAGGTTATAAAATTTGAAAATTGAATTAAAAAAACTAAGACAACATTTAGCTCGAAAAAAATATGTATTTTTAGTGGTTCTATAACCATTAATTTTTTTCAAATGTTTTAAAGTGGTAGAACATAACCAAAAAATAAGACACGCGACAGGGCTTCTTACGTTAACACATGCACTGTAAATACAAGTTCGAAAGCGACGTTTGCCGGGTCGCCTTTGTGGACGACTGGTTAAGACGTCGGCTTCTTGAGCGAAAGGTCCCGTGTTCGAGTCCCGCCCGGGACAACACTTTTTCTTCTTTTGTTCTTTCAGAATATATTTTTAAATGTTCATATTTATTATTTAAATAACTGATTGCTACTGAAAGCTAAGATTTGTCTGGACGCACACCGAGCAAGTTGTGCAAGGGTGCACGGTGCGGCCAAATGGGGCGGTGGGGGTCAGCCTCCGGTTAGCGGTGGACATACGTAAAAGTGCTGTTAACGTTCTCTTTCACCTGTTATTTGGTACACACAACATTCATTTTATCTTTATCTTATCCCAATCTTTGTGCTGTTCATTTTTCCACGGTCGAGACGGTAGTAATAAAAAAACTGTAAAGACATCCTTTTCTTAAACAGTTCATACTAAAAAGTAAAAAAAAATTTTCATGCATGATTTAAAAAAACCTCATAGGGCGCGCAAATTGAAGAAAAAAATATGAAGTGACTGAATATAAGAGCGCTCCCCATGCGATCTGCCTGTGCATCCAGATATATCCTAGCTTTCAGTAGTAATCAGTTATTTATATATATTCTAGCAATTATTAAATAATAAGGATGAGCATATAAAAATAGATTTTGAACCCAGGCGGGACTCGAACCCGGGACCTTTCACTCAAAAAGCCGACGTTTTAACCAATCGTCCATGAAGGAGATCGGGAAAACTTCGCTTTCGAACTTGTATTTATAGTGCACGTGTTACGTAAGAAGCCCGGTCGCGTGTCTTATTTTTTGTTTATGTTCTACCACTTAAAAAAAATCATGGTTACAGAACCACTAAAAGTACATAACATATATTTTTTTCGAGACAACTGTTAGTTTTTTTTAAAATTCAATTTTCAAATTTTCTAACCTCTCTAAAAATTTGAATTTTGCACCAACATAAATGAAACAATTACCCTCTTGTAGAGCTTGAGAAAATCTTCATTAAAAAAAATAGATGGTCATCGTACGTGCAAATCTGACCGAGATATCGCTAAACTACCAAAAGCACACTTTAATTGATTTTAACGTTAGTTTAGCATCTCTTGAGCTGAAATTTGATGGAGACCCATCATTTTTGATGCTGAATATGGTAGTATTTTTTTTAATTACGATTCCTCCCAAGGCACTTTTCAGAGTCCCAGAATTTAATTTCTCAAGTTACTTTCTTCATTTTCATTTAAAATAGTAAAGTAGTGGAATATATAAAGGAGAAACATGACTATTTAGGTTGTATAGATTTGTTTAAGGAATATAAAAATATACTAAATATTTTATCGTCGACAAAGATTTTAAAGTTGAAAAATTTGACGAGTCCGTGACGTATTGCATGATTCGAAGTCTTCTTCTATTAAATTACAAACACTTGTCATCTGTTTTAAGGTTGTTTAAAATTACACATTATTCTCATTCTCTTTTTTCACTTTGTCTAACTTATTAGTAACATTTCTCTTACTTTCATCAGTCACAATATCAAAACATTTATACCGAGCCGCCGTAGCTCAGTGGTAGAACGTTAGCGTAGCATTCGGGAGGTCGTGGGTTAGATCGTAGCGGCCGACTATCCTGATTGAGGTTTTTCCTGGGTATTTCTTCAGTCACACCAGGCAAATGCCGGGATGGCACCTTCATCTCAACATAGGCCCTGGCCGACACCTACCCGAATCCTTTACCATACCCTATCCCGGCCTGAGCCTTAAATGCCTAAAGGCCATAAAGAAAATTCAAAAAATCAAAACATTTATGTTTACACTTACATGAGTTCCCTGCTTTATGTGATCGCAGTCGTAAACGTTCCGTCCTCAGTATCATTTATACGACCAAACTTCTTTTTCTCCTTGGTACACGCGGAACTCCTTTCAAAACTCACTAAAAGCCAAACTAAAAACAGCAAAATTAATCCTAATAATGACTGCGACAGCAATAACAATTGGTTATAACTTATAATTACCATTACAGCTATACAGACATCAACGACGCAATACATTTTCCATTAGACTACTTGGACTTGTCAGAATATTCCCCAGTTTTGCATGGACTTTTTAAGATTTTTTTTTTCCCCGGATGCATTTTTAAGATGTAAGCTCTCTGGACTCGCCAGATTTTTGTCCAGTTCAGTGAGACCATCTAAAACTACACTAAGTAAACTATTTAATGACAAGAAAATCATAAAATCTGTAATTTTGGACTTATCCAGTTTTTCCCATCGAAATGCCTTTTTATAACTCATACGTATCAGATTGAAAAATAAGCATATTTGGAAACTCGTAATTACCTGCTTTTGATCGATTTTTTTTTATGGGGGAAGAAATTAGGTACACTTTCTGTGGTGTTGCTGCGGGTACGCACTTGCGTTTTGGGGATTAACAGTTGCTTATACAGGCGATTTGGCTTATTTTCCAGGTAAAGGGATCATTAATGCTGGGACTGTCAAATTTTGGAGCTCTTACGTCTTTGCATGTCCTCTCCGGATACGAATGTAGGTTCGTACGAAGCTGCAGTTTTGTACATTTTCTATGGTATGGACATGCTTCGGCTATAAAATACCATACGAGTACCGAATTATCCCTAGACAAAGACTCGGCTTACGATGCGAACGATCCTGAGTTTCCTTTGGTAGGAGATTCCCTATTTCGGAGTAGACACAGTACTCTGATATCAATTTGGAAAGCTGTTTAGCTTAAGAAGTAGCGGACCTAAATGTTTTGATTGTATACTGTTAAAAATTTCAGCAACATTCCTTGAGAAAGCCAGGGAACTATAGCTGCCTGGAAATTTGCAGTTTTCATAAATACTTCTCAGTTTTCAGTGAATGAAAAATAATAGAAACCTGAAGCGAGATTTGAACACGGGTTGTACAGTTAAAAGTCAAGCGTCTTACCGACTGGAGTAAACTGCCAGTTATAAGAAAGCATTAGATGAAAACAGTATAGAGGTTCAGAAATATGTTGCCCGAACCCTGAAAACATAAACAAAGTTACTCCCACGACGTATACCATGTTTTAATCACTTTTTCTATTTGTCAAGTAGGGATCGCAATCCGCATTCACTGAGAATATTTTTTTCTGCTAAAATACGTGATCAAAGTGGCGGCAGGAAACACTTGATCAGAACTGCGCGTTTGGTTACAATAAGAAACAGTTTTCTCTTTGTGAGCATGTGCGAAATTCACACTGGAACTGAAAATTGAGAACCTCGCAACAACGCCAAAGAAATTTCTAAGTGTTTTTCAGAATTACTCTGAAATATTCCTGGATATATCAATGAATGTTCTCAAAAGTTTTTAACAGTGTAGTATTGTGTTCTAGAGAGCGGAAACGTGAACTCTACCAATAAACAATCATAAAATTGAAAGCCTTCGAAATAAGAATATGGAGGAAGAGATTACACATATATCAGCTGAACACGGAAAAATAAATAGAATGAAAAAGATGAAGTATCTGAAAGATGAACAACAAAGAAGGAAAACCAATCAAGACTATGCAAGTTCTGCATAGCATTGTAAATAAATTATGGTCTAAGACGTAAAGAAGAACAAAGCGTAAGATCTAATGAATATGTGAAATTTTACTTCATTGAGCATTTCCTAAACACATTGTTCATTTTTCAGTGTATTATAAAACAGAGTGAAGCCATGATGTAACACAATGAGCCTAGAAAAGTACTCTCTAGGTTTCTCCAGTTAGAACATAGCCTAAACTTCGTGATTTTGTTCAAGATGAAAAGGGAAGTTAGCAACACTGGCCTCATTTCACAGTACAATCTTAGTATGTGTGGTGATATCGCTGCGAGTAGTCAAAGGAAACACAAAGGAGATAGGTCGCGGCCAAGACATTAGCCTAAGTACCACTGCGACATTAGGGAAATTTAGCTTTGTATAACCGACAGCAGAGTTAAAACTGACTTATTTATTAAGCTACTATCCTGGCATTTGTCTGGTGTGACTGAGGGGGGAAACCTTATGACGAGCCTTCGTGTAATAATAAGTAATAATAATGATATTCTGCTCAGCTATCGTAGTACAATGTTAACATTATATTTAGTCAGTTTTAAGTTATTTGTTCGTAAAATATATAAAATAATTCAAATATAATGATATAAAGTACTTAATAATTTCTTGTCTTTCAGTACATATTGAAACAACTATTTCAGTTGTTCCACTGCACAGAAATATAATACACGTGATGAGAGAAAGTGAAACACACGGTAAGTTAAATACACGGTATTAACTCTTTCATAGTAAACAAATCAGTTTGTACTCCAGTTTCAAAATTTTAGGGGCGAGGGTTTCTTTCAGTGTGCTCAAAAAGAGATCGAGTTCATGCCTTCAGCACAAAGCAAAAATCGATCTTTTACAGAATCTTATCGATTAGCGTGGCGAGTTTACGACAGATATTGACTGCACAACACACCTTGCTCTCTTGGTCTAGTGGTTTCGGTCGCGAACTTCGGAACAGTACTGGGGAGATAAGCAAGTTTGAGTCGTCCGGCGTACTATTCTAACTTACGTTTTCCAGAGTTTCTCTGTTTCACCAGGCAATTGCCAGGGGGGTATCTAAATTATGAAGCCCTGGCCACTGCCTTCTCAACACAGTTAAGAACAGTTTCTTAAAATTGAGATAAAATTCTTATCTGTGTACCGGGAAACTATGTTCTTAGAAATGAGATATCAGCATTCTCATTTAGGCCTATTTTAGAATTAGAACATGCCGGTTTGTAATTACGATCACTGATCTTATTTCCGAAGGAAATAGTTTCTCGGTGCACAGGAAAGAACTTTTATCTCAATAAGAAAGAGGTTTTACTGTGCATCCTTGCCCAATACAGAATGCTGCAAAGGACCTCAACAGTCCTGAGGGGCTACCTGTCTAGCTAATAAAATATAATTTGAAAACATACTGCACAACACACACACTTCCGATTTGATGGTAGGTGTATATACATTTCAATTATAACTTCACAAATGTCCCTAGAAATTTACTATTTCCTTTTACTCTAAGTATAAGTAGTCGCGTCTTCTCTTGACTGTTCTCTCATTTCGTGCTTAATAAGCAAGTTTGAAAACGCTACTTTAAAGGGTGGAAATTGTCTTTTACAGTGTTCCATATCCTGCCAAGAAATCCCGTTTTGAGCTTTATTTATGGCCTTTAGGCATCTAAGTCTCAGATCGGGATAGGGGAGGGGAAAGGATACGAGAAGGTGTTGGCCAGGGCCTAAGTTGAAGGTCTTTGTCTGACATGACTAAGGAAAAACTCTGGAAAAACCTCGGTCAGGATGGTTGGCCGCTGTGATTGAACCCACGACCTCTCAAGAGGCTAAGCCAACGCTCTACCACTGTCTTGTGAGCCATGGTCGCTCGGTCCAACAAATCCCGTCTCCACGGTCGAGAGGAAACATCTCATCCCGTTTTGACTTATACTCATTTTTCTTCCCTTTAGCACTTCTAGTTTGAGGTTCAAACTAGTGGCACAAAGATTATTGGTATATTCGAATATCGGATAATAATCAACAGAACATTCGAATAGTCCAGAGTCTTTAAATAAGTAATATATTCGAATATACAAAATTCCATAAATCTTTGAATATTAATCAAATGTTCGAAATATCAGATATTTGTCTACATTTTTCACTATTTTATTTTTTATATAGCGATGAAATTATTTCACGTACGTATGTGTATTGTTCAGACTACTACTACTATTGCTATTACTGTTGCAATTATAGCGGTTGTTCTGTAATTACCATACGTACATAACGTTACTATAAGGGCTCCATAGTCTAATGGTTAGAGCGCTGGACTCATGTATTGATGCTAATTGGTGGTCCCGGGTTCAATTCCCAGCTGGAGTCCCACTTTTCGGCGTCCAGCCAGCTTCTTGAGGCAAACTGGGGAGTCACACTCGGTCTATAAAGCCCCTGATACGCCTGTTCGTGGCCAGGTCCGCGCAGTGCTGATTACACATCCGTCACTCAGGTGGACGCAGTTCCACCAACTGCGGATAGATGGCGTTGGGGCAGGCTCAAGACCTTTCGATCTGTCACGCCAGTGGTTATTATTATTTATTATTACATAACGTTACTATTATACTATAGTAGCTGAATTAATGCTGCCAGTTAGTTACCAGTGGTAGTAGTACTGCCGCTGTTTGTACTACAACAGACTATTGATGTATTACTACCAGAACTGTTACTATAATTATACCAAAACTATTATAGTAATTATATTTGCAAAATGTATTACAACTACTATTTGCAGTAGTAACAGTTGTGAAGTGTTTTAATACTGTATTATACAATACCAGTTTTTGTATAGTGGTAGTATAATTTTATTTGTGATTTATTTCCCTTTATGGACTGAGCTGGAAGCTGTAGTGTAAGCCCGTAACGTCTAAGAAATGATGACACTCTGGCATTTCAACCGGGAAGGGGGTGGGCAAGGTAGTAGCCTGGGCTTTTATTGAGGTGGTGTCCAGGTATTAGGTTGATGAAACTGAGGAAAATCCTGAAAAACCTTAGTCAAGCTGCCAAACAAAGGAGCTTGAACCTACGTACATCCCCATTGCCGATTCGAAGACTGTGATTACCGATTGAACCACGGGAGCAGGGTAGCAGTAGTATCATCGCATAGTACAGTACTATAGTACTACGGATATATTGTTAGACTAATTACAGCAAAACTTTAAATACTACTATTAGTATAGTACTCTGGTACTACCATACAACTACTATAGTACTATAAATGAAACTACATTTCTGGTCGTTACTTTGCCGTAAGGTTACAGGTCGTCACGTCTTAAACTTTGCTGCATTAATCTAATATCCGACATTCGCGGGGCGGGACTAGCGAAAACCTGTCCGGATGACAAGCGTGAGCGGGACTCCATTCTGCGCTACCTCCCCAGTGATTATCCCCAGTTAGCGATCTAACTGTTTGACCCTAGGAGCTGAATACTATATACTACTAGGAACAGTACACTTAAAAAAAACGGTTTCTTAAAATTGATTTAGAAGTTCTTATCTGTGCACCGAGAAGCAATTTTTCTTGGAAATAAGATATTAACATTTCCATTTAATTAAGAATAAGAACATACTAGTTTGGAAGTAAGATGATTACTTAGCTTATTTTCAAATGGGCATGTTCTCATTTAAAATAAAATGAGAATCTTGATATCTCATTTCTAAGAAAATTGTTTCTCGTTGCACAGATAAGAACTTCTTTCTTAATTTAAAAAAAAACAACGTTTTTTTACATACTATTATATAATATTAGTTTAATGCTGTACTTCACTGGTTTAATACCGTTCTACTAGTAGGTAGTACTATAATATTAGTATTTTACTAATATCAGTGAAGTACTAAATACTACA
>JAGDQP010058598.1:888-12528 GCA_022664845.1 Lepisma saccharinum
AATGATTTCTTCTGTGTATATAAATAGTCATTGGTACTACCGCGTTGTTTAACAGACGTAGCGTTAATGAATGATTTCTTCTGTGTATATAAATAGTTATTGGTGTTACCGCGTTGTTAACAGAAGTAGCGTTAATAAATTATTCTTTTTGTGTATGTAAATTATTATATATTTACTCTAAGCGTAAGTTGAGCTCAACAATAAGAGGTATGTATCTCTGTGTGGTTGGTAAGCTCATAGAAGAGTTTAATTGCATCCAGAACTTGTGTAGTATTACGTACAAACCTGTTTTATGGAAGAAAATACAATTTTAAAGTCCCAATTTCCAGTTTTTGAATTTAAAGGTATCACAGTACCTTCCGAACGTTTCCGTGCATCTGATCCTGTTCACTCTTCGTTATCAGTCGCTCTTGAGTATTGGCAAGGGCTCGTGGGCAGGTACCACTTGAAACTGGTATTTACGTGATTAATAGTTTACCTTTTAGTACATCACGATCCTTCTACTGTTCATTCGATATTTAATACGACTGTGTAAATTAAATTGTGGTTAAAACCTAATATACACAAGTTAAATATTCGCTGTCATGATAAATACAATGTGATTCTGAAAGTGAAAAACAAAATAATTAGTGATGTGCGAGGAGGGATGCAAGTAGGTGAGATGGGGGCACAATGAAACAAAAAATCCAATTACTGCATCATGTTAGTTTATTGCAGAATATGGACATACTCTGGTACAAGCAGAGATCGATCTTCTGCTTACAATTGCAGATTATGAAAGTTCATTTTACTTACATTCTAAAAGAGATGCTACGAAAAATTAGTTACTACTCATTCTGTTTCATAATACCCCGTTGGTAGGGTACAATGGAACATGTTCTGGGGTACAATGAAACGTGAATTAGTGAATCATCAAGGATTCAAGCAAAATCTTCCCAATGTATGTAGAGTACAAATATACTTGATCTGAAATAAAACTTACTATTATTTAGCTGTTTCTTAGCTTAAACATTACACTAATGAATGTACAACCAAATATACTTGAATTCTTCAGCTGTTTCTTACTTTCAATACTACACTAATCAATCTCCAACAGAGAGGAATCTATTCCAAATTTGAAATACAAATTTTGTCTTTTTGTTTTACCCCACAATGTAGATCTTGGAAGAATAATATTTATCTGCTCTTCCTGTATAGATGCACTATCTTCAACAAATGGCTGAAAGAACTTGTCGCCATGCTTATTGCTGCTACGAAGAAAGTTAATTTCATATTCTCCTGTTTCATCCTTTCCACGTGTTACTTTCCCAACGTAGAAAATATTTTTCTTTCCCTGAACATTAAATTGTACCAAAACAAAATCTTTCTCAACAGGTTTTCTGTCTAAATATACAAAACAATGAGGGCGAACTATCGGCAAGTCACTTAAAGTCACTGTCATCTGATACGGCTAGAAGGCCTATTCCCTCACTGTCAGAGTCCTCCGAATCTTCAAAGTCATTCTTGATTTTCCTTGCTTTCTTGATAACTTTACCTGATTGAGACCTACACTTCCTGATAGCTAAAGCAGATTTCTCAACGGTGTTGGTAGCTAAAATACTTTTTCATGTTCTGCGTCATTTAGATGGATCAGTCTTTGCCCTTGGAAACCCTCTAAACTCTTCTGGTGGTTTAGACGCTGGAGATCTATTTTCAAGTTGGACACCATCAGTTTGAGCTATGGTGGAATTTGATGGGCTAAGGCTTTTAGCCTGATCTGCAGTGTAGGCGTCGGAAGAGAGTTTTGTCATGGAACTATCCGGGTTTGGATTTCGATCTGCTTGGTCGGTAACGTAACTACATAGGAAATCACTATCAGAAAAAAACATATCTATTATAAGGGAAAATGCCAGTTTTTCTGAAGGCGGCTACAATGTTATCTGGTGACATTGCTTTTTGATGTGCAAGGTTAACAAACCCAGCAATATCATAGATGGAATAAGTTTTTCCGGGATTGTTTATTAACCATACTCTTACTGCAGTATTGTAGTGCGTTTTGAAAGGTTTGAATATTCCTAAGTCAAGAGGCTGCATTTCATTTGTTGAATGTGATGGAAATGTAAGGATTGTGACACCATTATCTTTTGCTAAGTCCAACACTTCGATAGAGAGATGACTTTCATGGTTGTCGTATAACAATGAAGATGGAGATTCTTCTGAGCTATTTGTGTGATGAAGGAAATGTGTAATCACTTGAACAAAAAGTTCACTGGTCATCCATCCTGACTGGGTTGCAAGGTCAAAAGTACCAGTCGGAGAATCTTTTATCATGTGGGATTTAAAATGCACTCTTGGAAATATCATTACGGGTGGAACTGTGTTTCCAGAGGCACTAATAATGTAACAAGTTGTAACAGATGTTTCTTTTTGTGCACTAGTACACTTACTGATTTGTTTTTCTCCTCTTTCAGCTACAATTTTTTGGTGGCTTCTGCAGAGTGCTTGTGCGGATTTCATCTAGATTGTAAATTCTTGTTCCGTCACCTAGCTGGGACTTATCCTGCATGACCTTTGCTAAATTATCAAAAAAAGGTGTTCACATTATGTTTATTGAAAGAAGTTGCACGTTATAAGCTACAACCTTCAGGTGTTCGATCACTAAGCTCTTTATGTCTCTTCATAAATCCCTGAAACCAGTCTATTCCAGCTGTTTGATTAGATTTCCATGTTGGTGGACAAGAAATGTTATTAATTTTTGCCATTTTGGAAGTTAGTTTTCTACAATCCACCGTGGTAAGCCCATAGAACATTCTTGAACATTTCAATGTGTATGTTACAAATGCGTCCTCTTGCTCATTTGTGAAAACCTTCCTACACTCATAATTTGGCTTCATTCTAACACTAACCTTGTTTTCTGCTTCATTCAGTTTTTTTTAACATACCTGGATACAGTAAGATATTTTAACCCTTTTCTTCGGCAGCTCGTCTAATATTCATCCCTTGTTGCACTAGTGATAATGCTGCTCTCATTTGCACTTCTGAAAAATTTCCCTTGTCTTTTTCTCGTATTTTGTTGCTCACCATCTTCCCTTCCTGCAATTAAACAAAAATAATAAAGCAATGTAATCGTAGGGTTTTATTTACAAGAAGATACGTAAACACATTTTAAAAACATATCATAGAGTAACCTACAGTAAGATGAACTACGTGGGAAGATAAAATTTTGGAAATTTCTGGCAATATTAGAATTTTCCCAATAGTTGATAAAAATTTGAAGTTCAGGTTTGTGAAGTATTAAATATTTTCATCCTTTCTCTTTTTTAAATACTTTTGTACATACTATCTCGTAGGGTAGAGTGGGTACAATTGAGACAGTTTTTTCAGTGTTCATTTTTTTCTCCTACTGTTTTGTGTCAATTCAAAAACCAAAAGTGTAATATGGAAGGTTGATCCTTTGGAAAGACTTGACATTTTTTTGACGTTGGTAGAAAAATATTTTGTACAAAATAATTGCTTTTTTCTTTAGGTAGTCTACCCACTTTGTCCTATTTGTCTACATAGTCAGGTCAACTGGAACACCTAGTGGGGTGAACTAGAACTAACTATAAGTTTCAATAATTGCTTTTATTTAATAGATAATCGATTGGACACTGAGTGCTTCTTGCTAGACTCCCTCACACTAAGCCCCTGAGAAATTACTTCATTTACTTCTTCGGTGTAAGATGCTTTTGTTTTCCCAGTTATCCCCATTCTACCCATTTGATTCATACTTATACTGTTGACTTTATTCCACGAAGATATAAGTTATTCGATAGAATAAATGAAGGTTTATATTTAAGGAATGCACTTCCAGGTATTAAGAGTCCGATTGAACAACGTACAAAAAAGCCCATAAGCCCTTGTATACTTTCAGAGTTGTGAGTTGTTTCTGTAATCATTTACTAGCATCTAGACCATTACTGTCTGAGATTATAAGCACCTTTCGTTTCATCAACTCTGATGATCTTGGTGACTGTTGTTTCCTTGGTATTTCACTACGTGTATTCACAAGGAGTACAATGAAACACTTCAATGGAGCACAATGACACGTTTCATTCTGCCCCTAAAACATTTGTTTCATTGTGCCCCACTGGCACATTTTATTTTATTGTGCACATTGTATTCCAAACTGAAGGAAAGAAAACAAATAGTGTATACTTACCTCAAAAAATAAAACACCCTTCTTCAAAATACGTAACAAATCTTTGCCACAACTTTAGTCCTGTAAGTGCAACATCGAAATAACAGGCAAGTCGAAAAATTACTTTTGATGCTTGAAACTCAACATCTTCATTTTACATTAGATCTACCAAGGGAAGCCATTTGCAAACTGAAATGCCACGTGACTAACTGTACAACGTTGCCAAGTCAGAAATGTAAGATCTCTACTCACCATATTCGTGGCAGAAACTCATTTGTTTCACTGTGCCCCTTGTTTCATTGTGGCCCCATGTCCCCTACATATTTTCTGTCGAAAATATTTAGAAATATAAGCCAGTGTTACAAAGTATTCTATTGCAGCAAAATTTTACAACAGCTCTTAAAAAGTAATTAATTATAATGCTATTCAGCAGAGCCGAAAACTGGTTACTTTTGGTGACCCAGACCTACCTGACCCGACGACACGATCCGAAAGTTAACGATCTTGAAATTTTAGGCGTTGTATTTTTCGTACTTTCCCCGAATTACTCGATTCACAAGATGACCCGTTTCAGCTCTGATTCCAAATTCGAATTCAATACTCACTCAGGCCTCGTGGTCCAGGCGGTAACGTCGAGCACTCTGGATTAGCAATCGGTAGACACGTGCATGAGCGGCTAAGTGGGCAACCAGTGAAAAATAGGATATAGAAATTGAAAAACGTAAAAGAAAAATAGACAATTGCTTTCTGATTCTCACCTACTAACCATACTACTGAGAAAATAAACTTATTAAGAATTCAGTCATTAGCGTTCCTTATTTTATTGACTATTATGGTACAAAATTTGTCTTTTCGTGCCTGTTCAGCTCCAGTAGTTGCATATTTCTACAAGTTGAAAATTATCGCCAAGTCAAGTTCATAAAGGAGAAAGATGACATTTGATATAGGCCATTTGTTGAATGTGAATTGTTCTTTAATGCCTTTAGGCATCTTTGGCTTAGTCCAGGTAGGGTAGGAAAAGGATGTGGCAAGGAGTTAGCCAGGACCTAGTTGAAAGTAACCATTTCAGCACTTGTTTGTGTGAGTGAAGAAAAAATCATGCTTGTATCTGGTGTATTAAGCATACTATTAGCTGAGAATTCATATCTGTTTCAATACCGATTTTGTGAAACAAACTATTGATTAATAGAAATGCAGAAAAAAAAGTAGGTTAATGCAGCGTGGGAATCGAAGCCAGGTCCTCCAGTTGCATGTAACATGCCACTGGTGATCCACAATTGAGCTGTCGTTGCAACGACCGACTTTTCTGTAGCATTGGATATTTCTCTGACCTGGAATTCTACAAAGATTCTTCAATTAATACCTTCATATGGAAGGGAGTGACTCGGAATTGTATATCAGCAAAGTATGAAGTTCTGCTGAGGTCAAAATAATATCAAATATGTAGAGAAATCTGTCGGACAGAGAAATATGTAGGACGATAATTCAATGATAGGACATCGGCCACCTAATATAGAACTGGGGGACCCGGATTTGATTCCCGGTCGCTGCATTTGCAACATATTACTATATAGGGGCCATTTCCGAAGGAAGTTAATTGTTTAGTATTATCTTCAATGCGATTCTACGGTATATTAATATTATCCTGTCTTATATGAATTAATTTATTTTGAAATATGTTTAATATTTCTGTGTAACCCCGTTTCTTATTAAATGTATTATGAGCAGCTGCCCATGCACAACGTGTTTTCTATATTTAAAATGCTAATATAGTTACTTTGAGTTTATAATGTTGTTTATTTGACAATAACATTAGAGCCCTGATATTCATGTGCTTAAATTATCAAAATTTGTATTTACGTGTTTAAAAAAGTAAAAAAATATGTGCTTAAAATACTTGTTTAATGTGAACAAAAGGTTACAATTTACATTTAAAATCGATTAAGTTAATTACACAGAAAATAATATACTATGTGCTCTAATTAGTGTTGTACAGCGTCAGACAGTGCTATAGGTGAGAAAAGCTGAGAACGAATCAAATTTAGTAGTTTTAGAATAAATTGTAAATAATGCTTTATAGTATCTGCATATACGTTACATTAAATACTGAAATATAAATGAATTATTACTGCTGTTTGCAAGCATATAATCTGAGTTGTTTAACAATTTATAGATAAAGCCCAATTTAAGCCATTTTACGCTGGACATTAGGAACATCAACAAAAAGTAAACGTTTTAGAAGGAATCGGTCATGGCCTTATTCAAGGCACCATCCCTGGTATGACTGAGGGGAAACCAGACTAAATCTCGTTCAGAGTGCCTGAACCGGGTGTCCTATTACAAGGGGACATCTCTTCCTGGCATCACAATATAGAGCCCTTTGTATTTTCAGATTTTTCAAATAGTGAATTATCAGTTAGAACAGTTTTATAACGCGAGAACCTTTCGGCATGACATTGAAAACCAAAGTACACATAGAGTTCACAATATGGCCAGAAAAACGTTCACAATATGTCCCAGTTCTAGCACGTTTTTAGTGTATATTATATGAACTTTTCGTGAAGTTAATATGAACTACGCCACATTTTTTGTGAATAATATATGCCCTTCTGGTGTAGTAACACACAATTTATGCACAAAAAGTTCACTTCATATGGGCAAATGTACGACTCGAAACGAAGTGTAGATAATGTGAACTACAGAAAATATTAACTTAATGTGTACAAAATGTGCACCGTGTGCCAGAAGTCAACAAAAAGACACATTGAGCACACTAAAAGTTCACATTTTTTCGGTAGATTCACATAAAGTTCACACGCGTTCACAAAAAGTTTATTTTTGTTGAAGTGTTTGTGTACTTTTTGTGCCCGGAGATTTTCATTGTACACGATGTTATCGTCACAAATTTAATCTTGGATAAACAATGACAGTTTTAAAATCGGCGAGGATTTATTTGTATACATATTAAAATTACATTGAAATTTTGAACATTTATACTGAAGTTTAAACGTAGAAAATATAAAAATAACGTAAAACATTAAATTCAGTCAATAGTACTTCAAATTAGTATATTTACTTAAGATCATTGAACACAAAATTAAACAATTTGTAAAATTTGTATGTGGGGAGAAAATACAGTAAAATGTGTATTGAAGTATAAAATATGCCAAAACATGTTTTTAAAAAATGGTAGAACAAACAGCCCTTAACTGGTCAAAATCACTATGTTCGCCGATAAACATACATGTGATACATTTTAGCCATTAAAATATAATAATTAAATAATCAGCCGGACCCCATTTGTTATAAATTGTATACAAGAAGATCATGTTATTTAAGAAATCCCACTTTTGAAAACACTTTTTCACTGATACAAATATTCAAAGGCTAATTTGCCCCTCCTCCCCACTTCTGACTGGTAATTGCCGCCTCTAGGCACGCAGGTTCAAACCCCACGGCCGACCACCCTGACGAAGGATATGCATGCATTACTAACTTAGTAAAGAAAGCATTGATTGGCGTTATGTGACCTGTTTCACTCAAATTTTTATTCATCTCTAGTGCACTCATATTGAACTATATAAAGCGCTTATGTACACTGTAAAAAATAGAACACTTTTTTTACACTTTTTTTACACTTTTTTGAACACCTTTGAGCACTTTCTGGAAACGACTTTAGCTCACTTTCGAACACTTTAATAGTGTCCAAACGTGAACCAAAGTGCTATGAAAGCGTCTCAAAGGTGTTCAAAAGTGTGAAAAACTGTCCAAATGTGTTCCCTTAATAGTGCTACAAAACTGCTCAAAAGTGCATAAAAAGTGCCCTTATTTTAATGTGTTCTAAAAGTGCATTTTGGAAACAACTTTTGCCTACTTTCAGGACACTTTATTTACTTTCAAGCACTTTTGGAACATTTTAAAAGCACTTTCTCGACAGTTTCATACATAATATTAGGTGTCATTCAGATATTACGTCAGCGTATTTTTGGTCAATTTAGACCCCTTCCCCCTTAGTAAGCAACATTAACTGGATGTCCTATCCCTAATACTAAGACGCCCAGCAAAAGTAAACAAAGCTTGAACAACCTCGCCCCAGAATGCTTATGTAATACTTGAACGACTCCTGACAAAAAATGTATATGCTTCAAATACATATTTAACTGGCGCGTATTATCAAAATTTATCTTTGTTTTACTATAAATAACGAATTTTGATACTACTTAGTAGTTGTATTTGAAGCATATACATATTTTTGTGTCAGAAATCGTTCAAATAATACTTCTGCTTTCTATGGCGAGATTCAAACTCTACTTCTTTTGGGTGGGCTTCTATGCATTAGAGATAGGGCATCTACTTAATGTTGCTTACTAAGAGAGAGGGATCCAAATTCACCAAAAATGCGCTGACATAAAATCTGAACGACACCTAAAATATTTAGCTGCGGCGCATATCAAAATTTATTATATCCACTTTATTACTAAAAGCTTGCTTAGCAAAAAATTTAAATATTTTTTATCTATGGCTAAAATGTTGCGAATTGAAACCCCATTTATCCGTGTTAAAACGGCTTCGAATTCACCTATTATGATTTTAGCAAATGTTTCCACTGTTGATATAACGGATTTTTTATACTATACGCCGCAACTTTAACTTGAACCGGGAATCTTACGCAGGTAGTAAGTCGATATAGTTGGTAAAAAAATGTATTAAAAAACAACACTGGGTACAAGAAAAACAGGCTGTAGTATAGTTTTTGACCTGTAATTTGCGTGCCTTAGTTGGCCTGGGCTGGACATTCCGACTGACTCCTTTCCGAATATTTGTCAGAGACGAATGTCTGGATGGTACCTTCCTTCGAGGACTGTCATATGCTGCTAGTCTACAAATAAAACATAAGAACACATGCAAAAAGAAATAATCATCCACATCAATAAAAATATATTTTGATTTTCCTAAACTCAGAAAATTTTATTTCTATAATAGTTTAATAGTAAATTGCAATACTAATTTAGTAAAAAATTTAGTAAAAAAAAAAGAAACTAGTAATGATTTTTTTTGTAAAAAACATTAAACTTTTCTTTTAAAGTAAAAGAAAAAGAACTTAACAGTCAGAAATGAAAATTGTTCACATTAAACACATGTAACTGTTTGTGTAAGTTTTCAACTTAATCCTTTAAACACACGGAAACATCAATATGTACTTTTCTTGGTCCCACAATGAAGGCATAGGTGTGCCGTGTGCTGGATAGGGCTCGGGCCCTGCGAGCCCTTTCTTAAATTGTTTGGAGAATACCTCTGACTGAAGGCCAAGTGGAGTGCCTGTGACCAGGTGCAGCGTTCGTAATTGCCCTCTTCGACGCATCCTGGAACAATAGATAGTATGAATTTACTATAATAATACATGAACCACATGGATATATAAAAGTGACATTTTTTGTGAGGAAATTAACAAATCAAAAAGCAAATATAGCAAATGAGCAGTCGTGTCTCAGTAAATAGATAATTATGATAAAAGGAATTAAATTAGCGGTAACAGCATTCTGGCTTACGCCCGTCCCGATCAGTAGATAGAGCGGTAATTGTCTTTGCATTTAGAAGATTCGAAACCGGTGACCAGCCATCCTGACCGGCCTTTTAGGGTTTGCTCTCAATCACACAAGCAAAATGTCGGGATTGTATCTTCAACAACGGCCCTGGTCGACGCCTTTCCACAGCCTTAGATGCCTGAAGTAAATAATAATAATAATAATAATAATAATAATAATAATAATAAACAATATACAGAACGGCTGTACCTCAGTCGGTAGAGCAATGCCTCAACAATCGGAAGTTTCTGAAATAGTCCCAGTGGCTTCTCATTCTGACTGAGATTTTGCCAGAATTTTACTTTAAGTATATCAGGCAAATGTCGGGATAGTACTTACTAACTACGCTCTGACTGATATTTTCACATATCCTCTTCTCTACCCTATCCGGGCCTGACCTTGGGGATAAAAAGTATTATAATAATACTAATAATCGGAAGGATATTTCAGCCTGAGCAAAAGTTGACTAAAGGTCTTAAAAACTAAAATCCAGTTCCGGAACAACATTTGATTGGCGAGCACATTTCTGTCTTTGTGGGCCATCCTTTACTTATTTATTCTCATGTTTTCCACGGTTTCCATCAGAATCACCAGACAGATGACCTCTTTGAAACATTCTTAGCCTTTGGAATCCATATCCCAAAAGAATGTTTGGTGAGGATCGCAAGTAGCTCTAATTTCTGACAGACTTAGGACGTAGTTTCCACTTCAGTCCAGGATAGCACATTAAATTAATATCTTACCATACTCAAGTATTTAAATTTCTTTATTACCTTTAGGCAAATGTGGCTCAGACTGGATTGGGGAAGAGAGAGAGAGAGTAACGGAAGGTAATCGGCCAATTTCCGAGATACCATCTTGGCATTTTCCTGGTGTGGCTAAAGAAAACCCTGGGAAATCTCAGGATGGGGGGCTGCTGGGATCGTTCCCAGAACTATAGGACTGCGCAATTAATCGATATATGGATAGGTCGATACTTTGAAGAATGGAAATATTGATACCATAAATCAAAATATCGAATATGGATAAACAATTTTTCGAGTTGATCGATATTCGATTTCAAAAGATTCTTCGATTCGATCGATATTCGATTTCCAACAATTTTTCGATATGAATGATTTCCGATTGCCAACGAATCTTCGATATGAACGATGTATGATATCCACCTGTCTTTATTAAGGTTGAACTGCGCTTAGCGGACCTAGGATGGCTGTTAACTTGACTACTTTACTTATCGGCCGTCCTCAGGCGAAAGAGGACGTAAACAAAAACATTCTTTAACCCGCACATATCAAGGACGAGTAGCAATGGATGAGCGACGAAATGATGATAGTCTAGGTTCTAAAAAAAAATATTTGAGCATTGAAGTAAAATTATTACTACGTAATTACTTTATTCTCTCTTTTCATTTTCTTTCGTTCGCACGTAATCCGAATTCTCGTTTTAAATATATACAGGGTGTTGCAAAATAACACTGACAAAACCACCTCACGAAATTCCTGACATGGAAATAAGTAAAACGTATAGACCATCCAGGAGGCAAAAATTTCAATGCCATAGGCTGACGAAAGTGTGAGAAAATGAACTTTATAGAGCTTATTATTTCCAATATCGTTAACAGTAGAACTGAGGCAACATAAGACCTGAGAGCCGCTCTATCCAAAAATGTATATTCTAAAATTAAGCAGTGCTCCTTCTTCATATGCTTTTGTATAGACAATAACATGCCATACAAAGTAAGTGCATATAGTACAAAAATACCGTATAAGAAGCTTGTAGCCATACTACACCTATGTCGTAAATCAAAGCATCCACCACGGAACGGCCATAGTTCAGTTGGTAGAACATTGGCTTAGCAATCGGAAGGTTCTGCCAACAAACCAAGCGGCCGGCCAT